>PVKS010001505.1:0-140221 GCA_004027875.1 Aplodontia rufa
TCTTCTCTGATGGCCGAGTCTCAAATATACACAATCAGATAAAAAAAAACAAGGGGAATAAGAACAGAATAAACAAAAGAAGAGAATGATGTATGAACAAAGAGAGGATTGTGATGAGAAGTCTGTGAAGAGCTAAGTATTACTACATGGAACGAAACAGGAATTCTGGATCTGAAAGGAACCAAGGCATCATGATGCTGGCATCAAAACAGAAAAACAGACCGAAGGAGAAGAATAGATAACCCAGAAATAAAAGCATGCGTGTAACAGATTCTCAACGAAGTTGCCAAAGAAACACACTGGAGAAAGGACAGCCTCTTTAATACACTATGCTGGGAAAATTGGATAATCAAATACATAAGATTAAAATGTGTCCCCTACCTCTTAATATGTAATAAAACCAAGAAAACGAAACACTCAAAATGGATCAAAAACCTAAATGTCAGACCTGAAACTCTGATAATGCCAGGGGAAAATACTTCAAAGTTATTGGTATAGAAAATAACTTTTTGTAGATAATTGCACAAGTAGAGGAAGCAAAAGTAAAAACAGACAAATGGGATTATATCAAACTACAAAATCTACATAACAAAGGATACGTTCAGCAGAGTAAAAAGCACACATTATAGAATGGGAGAAAACATGTGCACCCAACTCATCTTACAAAAGAAACCATATTGAGAACTAGTAGGGAGAAGAGTATGGTGATTCCTCAAAAAAACAAAACAAAAAAAACAACTAAAAATAGATCTACCAAATGACAGCTACCCACTTCTGCATTTATGTTCAAAGTAAATGAAAATTTCATACCAAGGAGATATCTGCATTCTCATGTATATTGCAGGAGTATTTACAGTATTGGGGATATTGAGTGAGGGGCCAATAAACAGATAAGTAAAGATAATGTGTTACATATATAAACAAGGAAGTATTTATTTCTCCATAAAGGAAAAAAAAATTAATTCCTGACATTTCTAGTAGATTGGAGGAACTGAAGGACATTATGTTAAGTGAAATAAGCCAGACTCAGAAAGTAAAGTTAAGCACATTCTCTCTCATATGTGGAAGCTAAAGTCAACGTGAAGTAGAGCAGTGATCACTAGAGGTGAGGAAGCGTATGTACAGAGGGACGGGGTTGTAGAGGGAGGTCATTTCTGATCAGTACACAATGTATGCACTTGTTGAAATATTACACCAAAATAAAATAATATGTACAATTAACATGTATTATGCAAAACTAAAATAAAATTAAATTGGTATTTCAACAATAATTTCTATGGCTGAAATTCACACTAACCAAACCAAAAAATTCATACGAGACTTTCAATAGCAGATATGACCAGGCAGAATCTGTGAAGCTGAAGGAAGATCAACTTAAATTATTGCCTTAGAAACAGAAAAATAAATTAACAGAGCCTAAGGGATTTGTGAGACACTATTATATATATATATATATATATATATATATATATATATATATATATTCCTATTGTGAATTCCAGGAGGAGAGAAGGAAGATAAATGGAATAGGTGAAAACATAATAATGAGAAACTGCCTAAATTTGACTTAAAATAAAAGCAAGGATTTAAGGATTTATGAAACTTGATAAATTCCAAAAAGGATAAATGCTAAGAGATACACATTGAAATAAACTGTATATACTCAAATTGTCAAAAGACAAAGATAAATAATGTTCAATGCAGTAAAGAAGTGATTCATCAAGTCCAAAGAATTCTCAAGAGGATCAATGGTGAATATTTTATCAGAAACCATGGAAAAATTTTTTATAGTGATTTCAAAAAAAGCTATCAGCTGACAATATTATACCCAGCAATACTATCTGTCACAAAATGAGAAAGAAATGAAGACATTTCAAGCTGAGGAACAAAAGCTTTGTGAGTGTCATTACTAGCAGAAGTGCCCTATATGAAATACTAAATCCTTCAGACTGAAAAGAAAGGACACCAAGCAATCTCTTGAAACCATATGAAGAAATTGAGAACTACAGCAATGGTAACTCCACAGAACCCAAACTCTCTGAAAACATGACTAAACTTACATACTATGATTCTAAATGCTTTTCCCCAAGTTGAAGTCCATGAACACTCTGGTGGAGATTCCAGTCCACTTTGCTATTTGTTTTAATTTACTATAAATAGTGTGAACTTCTACAATTCATTATTATTAGTTGCCATTCTGTTCTTTATTACCATGAGTATAACTGCATTAGAAAAAAAACCCAGATAAATAGAAGTGCAGTCTCCACAGGAGATGGCTAAAAATCTTTAAGTTGAATCCAATATAAACATTAGAAATGTACAATTTTTAAAAAAGTAATAAAATACATATGGAAAATATTATCACTAAATGCATGTGTTTTTGTTGATAGTTGCTAAATTTTGTGTAATATAGCATTTCTTTTTTAAAAATCATAAAAATATTATCCTGAGATTTCCTCTAATAAGTTCATAAGTTTGTATTTTTATGTTTAGTCTTCTTACTCCATGAGCAGTGTGGGTTTTCATTACATAAGTAAGTGTACTCTTCTCAATATGATAGCTTTTTAACCAATGCTATTTATTGAAGAGTTTGATATTCTCTCTTCTTGCAAGTCAAAATAGTTTAAAATGGTAGCTTGATCACATTTTAATTTTCAAAATTTTACAGGTTTATTTCTGAATACTTTGCTATTGACAACTTTGTCTGTTATCAGTCCAAGCCTGTAATATTTTAATTATTATAGCTTTCATAGTATAATTTACTCCCTTTTGTGATAAGCTTCATTGTGTTCTTTTAAAATTCCTTCCTATACATTCTTTCTTAAACATTTCTGGTTTCAATAAATTTTGAAATCATCTTGTCAAATTCTACTGAAATATTTCTACAGTTGTGATACTTACCAGGGTTCCATCCAATGTACAGATTCCTATTAATATTGAGTCTTCAAGTCCAAAAACATAATGATGTCTCTTTATCTATTTAAAGTGTGGTGGTAACAAGTGGAGCTTCTGTCCTTTTCTTGCTGTGCAATTTTGGACAATTTACTTAGCCATTCACTGGGACAGGGATTCAATAATTTAATCCATATAAACCATTTAGAAAAATACCTGCCACAATGTAAACACCTTATGGAACTATTATATTTTTCTTTAGAATAAATTTATGTATTTTTTTTTACAGAAAAGAAAACAGAATAAGTAAGTGACCAATTTTATTTTCTCCACTAATCCTCTAAATATCCATTTATGGAATGGTGAAGGAAGACTCTTGCATTCTAGCCTTTGATTGCATCATATATAGAAGCAAAAGATCTGATCAGGCATCCACTGGGCCTAGTTGTAAGTTGCAGGCCTGCTATGGGTGTAAGTAAGACACCAACCTAATAATGCCTATGCACAACTTTTCTGTGAGAATTAAAAGTCACACCATGTACTAATTATTTCTATTAAGCATTGAGCATGTACCAGACATTTTAGGAATTCTACTTTATTATTACAACAACCCAATGTCTTATGCACTGGCAGCATCCTTATTTTTCAATGGAAGGAACAGATACAGAGAAGCTAAGTGACAATCTTTACGTTACAGAGCAAGCAAGGACTCTCAGCCACTATGATGTAGAGTTTGTCATTTTGCCACTGAAAGCAGGTAGGCAAAAGAGGAGTGTAACAATTTATAAATCTCTGTTTTATGTTGGTGATTATTATATTTTTCTTGCTGTTGGGGGTATGACCTCAACCCTGTGGGAAATTAATGTATGCCAAACAATAAAATGAAGTGGAGCCCCTGCTTTGTTTCAGTGGTGTACACACACACTGGATTCCTCTGTTCTCTTGACTCATTTTACAGTTAAAATCTCAAGAACTGGGTAGACGGTCAAGGTAGGTAATTCCTAAGTCAGTGGGCTCATAAAATTTATGCTCTCTCTCTCTCCAGGACACATTTGTGACTATTGCCAGGAGAATCCTGTATTTTTAGTCTGTGACAGAATTCATTAATGAGTTTGAAAAACTCAAATGGAAAAAGCAATAATCCAACTCTATAATATAGGTCCATTACAGAGTTGGCTATTTTTAGTTTCTTGTTGCCATAGTAGCTATACATGGAAGAAGACATAAACAAGACACTAGGGTTATGATCTTCCATAAAGTAAGGCTGCTTTAACATAGGATTGTAGCAACTTGCACCATATCTAGACCTACTATCAGTCTTAGAGTTATAACTTCATTAAATGTACCCATACACAATTTATTATTCATCAAATACTCTCCAGAGTGATGCTTGTAGTCATAATGGTGAAATTATTTTGTTCACAAAAGTGAGCAAAGCAATAGATGCTCAATGCCATGTACATGAAGTCAGAGAAAGTCATCCAACGACCTGAATATGACATGGACAAAAGTTTCAGACATGTAGCTCAGGTTTTGCCTTGTCTTGAAGTCCACATATCACACCACTCACACATACCACTCAGCTATGTAGGCGCATAGCTGAGACCAAGAAATGGTTAAAATCTAAATTCAAATCTCTGGTACTGTACACAGCTCTTGAAATCTTGCTCAGCTCCATTCTGATTTGGTTAACAGTCAATTGAACTGAAGCATATGCTTATGGACACATTCAAATTTGATGAATGTAAAGAGTTGAAATCACCAAGATGAGTAGTGACTAAAATATTACATTAAATATTTAAAAAATTAAAAATTTTTAAAAAGAAGAAACCAGCTCAGAAGAATTTTTTAAAAGTTCTAAAACAAAGGTAAAAAGTCTAGAAGTATCATGGCCTGAAAAATACATGTGGTAGAACACTAATGGACCTTTTCTGTGTGTAAAATTTGAATTTCTGACCAAAGAAATCAAAGCATCCAAAGCATCCTTCTTTTTTTTTTTCAGTGACATATTTGGATCTATTGTTTGAAATAGCACTCTAGTTCGAAAGGCTAAGAGAATGTGACCAATGCATTCTACCTTTCAAGCTTAAATAACAGAGGCAAATTCCAAGACTTTCCTTTAGATTATAAGATTATACACTTATTTAAAACTAAATATTTATCTTATACAACAATCAGAATGGGATGCCCTGTCCCAGACTGTGTCCTTTGCCAATGTTCAATCAAGTTACTAATTAATAATGTTTTAAGGATTTTCTAATCCACCCCCACCTTTTTTTAATGTTTTGGATCCTGTATTTTTATGTAATATCATGTTATTTTTTTAATTTGTTCAACATAGTCTTACATATTGGAGGGAATCATTGTTACATATTCTAACCTTTTCATAATACACCTGCAGCTAAATTCTGTCTTTAAGTGCTGACATGAACTGGGCATAAATTTCAAAAAGCCCCAAATAGGACAACTCCTAAACATTTTCCCTCAAAAGGAGCTTTCAGAATTAGAGCCCATTTGAGGACTAAAGTATCTCAAGGCTATATGGGCAAACATCTGTTATTTTTCATTATTTTAACTTATGGCTTATGTATTACACAATTCTCTACAGTGGTTTCCTGCACTGGTTTCTTACTTTTCAGAATTCCAATGTGTCCACCCACTGAAATACTTCAGTAGCATATTCCAATGTCACTTGTTAACTCCCCTTGACTTCCTTCAAAAATCAAGGACTAAAGAAGAGGAAACTTTGTTCTGTCTTCTCAGTGACCACTGACCACTCCTCCAGGACTCCATCAACCCAGATAATTTTATTTTAAATATGGGGAGAAAAAAATCGGAAATGTCCATGCTGAGGAATTGTCTAATAAATTACCATTCACTTACACTTCGAAAGCTTTATGCAAATTATAGACACATTCATTTAATTTGTCTGTTTGGGCCCTCAAAGGTACATTAAGCCAAATCATGGCTCAATTTATCCTTGATTTTAAAATAAGGGAAAATATCAACCTCCTAAGATGTCAGAAAATTAGAGGATATTATCCTAGGTGCAGCGTTTAGCATATGGAGCTTAGCAATAAATGTTAGCGATCATTCTTATCATTTGCAGAAATGTCAGGGAAAAAGTCTTAATAATGTCAACAGTTGATCTATACTTTGGACTTCACATTACCTCACAAAGTAAAGTTTGACTCACAGGAGTAATATGCAAATGTGGTTTCCTGGGAAGCAGGTACAGCAGTGGGTTCGTGAACAGTTCTACCCTATGCCTGCCACCATGGAGCTAAATGCATTCTTGGATATAGTGTTCCCATGAAAAGGTTCTTTCTCTTCTCCTTTAAAGTGAATTCTTAATGTAGTGTTGAAGGACCTCCATGCACTTAGAGTACACGGGAGGTTGCTGAATCACACCTAAGGTTACCTTCTCAAGTAGAGCAGACTGGTCATTTGGCAGACTGGTAATAACCATAACTACAGGGAGGAGCTTAGACAATGAAGGTAATTCTATCATCTTTTACACACCTTTGGTTTAAGAATGGGAGTAATAGGAACAGTATTCCCTGGGACTGGTGTGGTTTCAGGAATGAGTGTGTAATATGTAACTGGCTGAACCGCACACTTGTAGAGAGCTTTATTTGATCATATGCTTAACAGAATCAATTTCTTTTTTGATCAGCAAAAATGAGGACTCATGGAACTTTGTTCCTCATCATAGTTCTTTGACAGAGCTCATCGTAGGGAAGCTGATGCTATGGAATGTGGAGCACAGGCATAGAGACAAACTGAGAAATTTTATTTTTAGTTGATATTGTTAATATCACTGAACTAACATTACACTACTCTAGTATATTTAACCAATGTGTTTCTTTTCTTATTAGCCACTTGGAGCATTCTTTGGACTGCAGTCAGTAGTTTGTGAACTCATATATGCACCCATCAGTTTTACAGAGCTTGCAAATAGAAAGGTCAAGGTCAAAATTCATGGTTAAAGTTTTCAATAGTATTGGTCACACACACACACACACACACACACACCATTAAAATAAAATTAAAAAGAAACTTAAAACTTGCCTGTTGAATTCAAAGGTCAGTGCAAATTAATGTTTAGCATTTTAGTAGTTTAATTAAGTCTGCTTTAAATAACTGAAGCTTTAAGAGAGGAGATGCATTAGAACAACTATGGTAATTGCCCTAATGGAAGGATAGAACATGAACTTCTATTGTTGTCTTTCATTGATGTACCATGCTGTGTTCTAGATGCTCACAGCAATTATTTAAAAAAAAATTAGTGGCAGTTGGGTAAGGAAAAGACAAGAAAAGAAAAAAAGAAAAATTACATTCTAAAATGAATCTGATCAGGTCAGGACTGCTGGAAATCTTTCCACAAATTAAATACAGAGAATCAGAAGTTGAAATAATAACAAAATAGTTTAAAACATGCATATAGTTCTTTAATATTTGAATCATACTGCTACTTATCCAAAATGGAAATAGCAATTGATAGAGTTATCCTCAAAAGGGAGTCTTCAGTCATAGCAACCATAGATTAAGGAAGTTTTTAATCAAATAGTTAAAGCAGAAGATCAAGGTCTCTGACTCTATTGTGAGCCTTCACTGAGGCAAGTTCTAAGCTGATTGCTGCAGCCACGCTCCCTTTCTGGCACTTTGCCTAAGATTTTTAAGGAGGCCAAGAAAAAAAAATCAATGACTTTTCAACTTCTCACATTTTCTACCCTCAGAGAATTTATTATCTGGACCCTCTTTTGAAAATCCAACTCAAAGTTATAAGGAAAGGATTAGTAAATGAAAAATTTAGGATATAATTAAATCTTATATGCAGGAAGGAGGAATGAAAAAGAACTGTATTTAAGACTTTAAATATAAGTTTGCACGATATATCATAAAAAAATAAGTTACTGAAAAAAGTCCCATTGATGTCCCCAAATCACTGGTTTGTCAAAAACAGGGTTTGGGGTTTTTTGTTAATTTTCTTCCTGTGCTTGCTTAAAACAGGAATGGTCTGCTTTTATTTTGAATGATTCTGATTGCAAAGCAGCCTTTTGATTCATTCAGTGTCTCTGGAAAGATGCCACTTAATGAGGGTCAAAGTATCATAGGAAAAAGCAGAGGCAGATCCAGTCAGAAAACAGATGCCAACCATACAACAGCACTGAGCTTCATATGCACAGATTTAAAATGGAACCAAACTGGTCTCTCAATACCAGGTGCATGGAAATCATTTCCTTCCAGTAAAATCCCAAGTTCTGCTACTTTCCTCTTCATTATGGTGTTCAAGACTTTGTAGATTCACTGGATACCACTAAAAGTCTTCTTGCAAAAGACACTCAACAACTTCTGTAGCCTATCTTCATGCTTAAGTTCCCAATTTCTTCTGGGAAATTTCATCTACCTTATAATGAACTAATTTTTAGGAGAATGGCTTTCAAATTTAGCATAAAAGAAATTACAATGAATACAAAATCACAGTAGTAGTAAGATAGGAGAGAAATGAGTGTTCTCAGAAATAGCTGGAAGTGTCTTAAACTAGAGTATAATATTTGGAAAACAAATCTTCAGTATGTATCACACACCTTAAAAAGAAGTAACTGTGGACTTAATAATTCTATATTTATGAATATATCCCAAGGAAATAAAATCAGTAAAGTATTGAGACATGTATATATTTTTTTTCAATGGATATAAACTTTGTTATTGAGGGGAAAAACCAGATCATAGATAACCACCTTGGATTTTACCTTTTGCAGTTTCCCCCAGAAGAACTCATGCGTTAACTCGATAGATCGTGGAGGAATGACATCGGCTTCTGGGATGGTTCCCCAATCTTGCCAATTTCCAGTCTCCTATAAGTTCTTCATATATCCTCCCCCCTCCCCATCCCCCTCCCTGCACCTCTGAGAATCCTATAGAGCCATCCCCCTAATGTTCTGAAAGTCATTCAATTTGTAGTTTTGCGAAGTTAGCCGTCAGCCCTACTGCTTCCCCAAATAGAGACATGTATATTTTTACTCAACTGAATACCACATAGTAGGGAAGACCAGTCAGTTATTGCTACTTGAATGAATATGGATGAAACTCAAGTATACAGCAGAGAAAGGCATAAAAGAATGCTATATACAGTGTGATTAATATTTTGTAAAATTCAAGATCAATCATAACAAAAAATCAAGTCATTTAGGGACAACTAGAAAACATTGTAAATGACAATAAAAAATCTTTTTTTTTTTTAAATTGAGGATTGTCTTTAAATCTTAGCAGGAGGAGGGGCACTCAATAGGGAAAAATCTATATAATCAAGAGAGATGAGATGTTAATGTAGAAAAACTGAATTTCTTGAATCTTTGATTCCTCTTCTATAAATGATGTCTGTTCTCTAATATGAAATATGCACTTAATAAAATAGTGTTGAAAACCACCTTGTTGTCTTAAAATTCTGGGAAAAGTATACCCTCCCTTTTAAAATCTATATTTAAAAATTATTCATGAGGGCTAAGTTACCATTGATGCCACAGAATATTCATTCTTTCTCAACAGTTTTGTTTTGCTAAAGTGTTAGATTCTGGAGGGGTTGTAGAGAGATAGGCACACTAGCACACTGTTGGTGGAACTACAGACTGGTACAGACCCTCTGGAAAGCAGTGTGGAGAACCCTCAAAAACTAAGGATGAGCCCACCATAAAATCCAGCGATTCCTCTACTGGGTATCTTTCCAGAGGTTTTAGAATCAGCACATTTTAGTAACACAGCAAAATCTATGTTCATAGCAGCTCAATTTACAATAAATAGCTAAATTATGGAACCAACCCAGATGCCCATCACTGGATGAATGGATCCAAAAACTGGTACATATATACTATGGAGTCCTACTCAGCAATTAGAAACAATTAAATTGCAGTCTTTGAAGGTAAATGGATGGCTATGGAAGAAATCATTCTGAGTGAAGTCAGCCTAATCCAGAGAACCAAGGGTTGTATGTCTTCACTCATCTGTGGAGGCTGGAGCTTAACCCTGACCATTGTGAGAGGTGGTCAACTCTCATGGATTAAATCCTGAAAAGGTGTAGTGAGACACAAACTAAGGCACTCGTAGAGATGTACTGGGAAGCCAGGGGGCGGGGAGGGACAAGGGTGGGTAATTAGGGGGGACTCTAGGAGGTAAATCAAATTTTCAGAATATAAATATATTATATTGTTTTGTTAGAAGCATATTTGATTGTTCAACAAATAAATTTCTTAATAAGAAAGAATAGGAAAGAGTTAAATAGAATCATTGTTTTTGTTACAGGTAACACTATTTATCCATCCATCCATCCACCATTCTATAATGGCATAAGCAACAAGAGTTATCTTTAGAAAACATTTTAGGGAAAATAAGTGAAAATGGTTTTGTTTTTATTGCTTTACAATGTCAATATAAACTATATAGGCAGATTTAAACAAAATATCCTCCTTTTTGTTAGTATCCTAAGTTATGGGAATAGATGGAATCATAGCACAAAGATTTGGAGCAAGATTGAGATCAGGACCCAATGTTCTATGTTTCAAAAACAGAAATGATAATGAAATGGAAAATTTCAGGACAGGAAAATTAGTTTAAAATGGTCTTAGAAAAATATAAAAAGATTATGAGATAGCAAATTAGAATAGAAATAAAATATAGGGAAATTTTGATTTTAAGAAGTAAATGGGAAATTAAAGTGCAAGGAAGTGAAGTTGTAACTAGCAAGTGTGATGTTAAGTAAAATTCCATAGAACTTCTGCATTATAATCGCAGTAGGAAAAGTAGCTCAATTCAAGAAGAAGAAAGCAGGAGAACGGGTCATGAAACTCTTAGAACAGCGCAAATGTCCATGCAGGTTTGGAATGGTATAAGATGAGAAGCTGGAAATAGAACAGGAATAGATAAAGGAAAGTAAATAATGACAAAGAAAAGGGACCTGAGAAGAGTCACAACTTCAGTGTAGCATGAAATTGAAACATGGCAGAAGGATGATATGAAATTCTGAAAAGGCAGATGACACAAATGTGAAACCCCCCCAATGGTGAAAAACGAGGCAAAGATGAAAAGATTCTTGCTGATTCTGAAGAATTAACAATTATCGTTATCTAGTGAAACATAAATGAGAACACACCATTCATCTCCATAAAGCAAATGAATAATGAGAAGTTTCATATATATATATATATATATATATATATATATATATATATGAATAAGGCGAGATAAACATCTCACTCAAATACCAAAAAGAAGCACATGGAAGCAAACGCTTGCTTTAATGGTAGGTCAAAGAGCATTGGAGAAAATGCAGAAATGCTTTTGAAAAGATAAAAGGCCAATGAAGATTTGAAAGGAACCAGGTGGAAAAAAAAGAAATGAAGGAAGAGAAAGAGGGTGGCTTTCGCAGACGTTTATATGCTTTCTCAAATCAGTTGCTAAGAGATTCCAGTGCAAAGAATGTGAATCAACTGGAAGCCACATAGAATGTAATTTAAAAGTTTAAGGATATTAGTTCACATGAGCAACAAACAAATTCAGAGCATCTGATGCTGTTTCTACAGATCTATAGAATGTAGACCCCCACAGTCTCAATTTAGCATCTGCATTCCGAAATTCTGCATGTTGGGATTGCTGAAATATTTTTATGCAGCACAATTTAAGACAAATAGATATCTAAAAAGGAGTTTAAAGAAGAACTTTAAATCCCTGTACTGTCATAACTTTATCATAAGAGACAGAGACGCAGTAAAGGCTATTTATATGAATTAAGATGAACAACATAAAAATATATAGTGGGAATCTAATGAACTATCTATGGGGATAGTTAACCTTTATTTGGTCAAATTGTCACCAAAAGAAATCACATAAAATACCGACCTTCAGTGGACACAGTTTTCTTTCATAATGGGCCTGAGAAATGGGGTCAAATCTCATTTCTATCACCATCTAAAATTTATTTTCCATTTCTGTGAGGCCATTCTGGTACCAGGAATTTAGGTCAAATCTGGGACTAGATCCCCAGGGGCGGGCTTTAATTCTTTTGTTATTCTGCTTAACACAGAACAAATGTGGAAACCCTCCTCTGAGCCCTCAGTCTAGATACCTGTATCTAGTTTTCAGCAACTTGTGGCTCCAACAACTCACTTTACAACATTGTCACGTTGATTTTACATGATCCTTGCAACAATCTTGCAAGATATATAGAGAGGATCCTATTCTTATCATCTTAATATTTCCAGTAAAGAAATAGTCCAGGAAGGTAAGAAAGCTACTCAAGCTAATAAATGGCAGGACAGTAAGGATTAAGACACAAATTGTTCTCTTCTACTCCTATATATGTTCCCCCAAAATAATGGAGTTCCACCATTCAACCATCGCTATCTCTGAAAGCAGCATATTAGATTATTAAAGAAAATGTTTGACACCTCAGCCACGGAATTTAATTTGCAATATGTTAAACGAATATAGAATTGCCCTAAATCCTTGATTTCAGTGTGCATTACCAAGGATTTCATGATTTATGTGGAATTTTCTAATTTTCCTTCCTTTAGCAAGAAACTAGGTTCCCAGTGGACATGATTACTGGACACTGGGTGCCCATGGTCTCCGCCCTCAGCCTCCAATCGCCCCTCCCGACTTTGCCATTTGAGTTCTCAATCATATGTTTCACATTTGGTACACTTCACCACGCTCTTGAAGGCAATTTTCTTATAGCACAAAGGATTTCTTAAAATGTTACAGTATAATCTAACAACTTTACACACTGTTTAAGAAATACAGAAAAGGGCAACTTGCTCTCATTTGCTTCTCAAATGCCAAACCCATATACAGTAATATAGTTTTATGGAGTGTAGATTTTTTTCTTGGCATTAGACATTACATTACTTTTCAGTGGCATAAATTGAAAACAAAATCACATTACCTGACAAATTTTCAGCAATTTGCCAGTACTAAATGTTACTGAGTCCATTAGTACTTGTATATTGAGTTTGTTTTATATAAGTTTCTTTTTCTCCCCTATCACTACTAGAAGAGGGATACAAAATGAAAGAAAAACCAGTTTAAACAGTTAACAAAGAATGTAGCTTCCAATGTAGAAAAGGAAAGTGTTGCTTCATGTCATAAATTGTATAAAAGTCTCATAGAACATGTGTAGAAACAGGTTCTCAAATAATCTCTCTGGATATTGGGAGGATTTCTAGAGAAATCAATGAACACAGAGTGTTTTTGGAGACTTCCCAGGATAAAAATCCTATATTAGTATTTCCCCTTGTTTGAACGCAACCTTTATCTTCAGATGCTGGACTGTATTTAGAAATAATGAAGGATGGTTGTAGGTCAATAACTTGTATACTCCTACGGAACAGCGGTACTGCTTATTGAACAGGTTAACCATGTGTTTGAATTAGGTAAGCGTGGGGAAGGTGATGTTTCAAGATTCAAATAATGGAGCCTCATATCTAGACTGTAGACAAAAAGAGAATGTGCACCCTAGCTGTTCAGTGTTCTACACGTGGCTGATAACCGCCTAGGTAAGACATAGCAGACACTCAAGGTTTGTTTTGTTGGTGGGTGGATGAATAGGTGGTCGAGTCAGGACATCCAAAATGCTGAGTTCAACTGAAAACCTAAAGAAAGCAACGAACTCAGGTATTTTAATCCATCCTTCTTTCTCATAACCCTCGGCAGCATTTTTAGGAATCTCACTTGCATCTTGCAGTGATCTTCAGATATTATCCCCAGAAGAAGGGAGACAATGTTCTGTTGGTAATACTGTGTCAATAATTTTCACTACAGATAAATCAAATTGTTACCCTGTGCTATTTACTAAAGCCAACATCATTTACCAGCCTTGGGGAGGGAAAACTAGGTATTTTATACAGGAGTTGTAAAAAACATCCCACAGAAGAAATCCACTCTGTACCTTGGTTTAACTCATGTGGGACATTTGTGCTTTTGGAGGGAAAGATACTCTGATTCTTTGAATCTTCCTCCCTAAGTTTATAAATATTTATTTTTTAAAAGAAACAAGATGCTGTGCCTGCAAAAATAAAAATAAAAAATAAAAGTTATTTTCTGATTAAAAAAAAAGAAACCCACTTATTATTCCCAAACAGGTTGATCAATTCTATAACTCAGAGATTAGGAATCACAGAAAAATGTCAGAAAATTCTGCTGCATGTGGCAGGTGGAGAAAATAGGCTCATATTGTGGGGTAAAGTTTTCTTTCTAACAAGGTTATCGTGCACATGGCTAAGTAGGTCAAGTTAGAGAGGTACAAATGCTAGCATCTTTTAAGATCACCTTGTTAAGGTCACAGGGTCACGCCACAGTGTCAGGGATGAGAAAAAGGATTTTTTTTCCCTGAAGGTAAAAGATTTCCCACCATCATTCATCTTGAGAAAAGTGCTAATCCTCAAGCTGTAAGCAAAGAAAAGATGTCAGACATTAAACAATGGTAGGAGAAAATGCAGCTGGCTAAGACAGTATCTGGAACATTCATGTGACTTGGGAAACTGGATGGTCGTGGGCAGACTAGTCAGCAAGGGGGTCGATGAATTAGTGACTACGTGCTTGTGTGGTACTTGAAAGGACTGAGTGTCTACTCAGAGCAAATCAAAACAGGACACAGCAGAGCCATGTCCCTGAAGCCTGGGTCATTGAGTGGCAGCTGTGTCCAGGAAAGCAAAGCTCATAGCAAGAGGGCCAGGGACTTGGCAGCCAGGACCCAGGCTGAGTGGAACTCTGGAAGGAACTTCTGAGCACTTGTACACATTAACTCTAGAAACATTTATTTCTAGTTAAGATCTGAAGTGGAGATTTGAGGTGGTGGGAGTGGTCAGGATTTAAACTAATAAACACTCATACATCAAGTAGCAATTTATTTCATGCTAAAGCAAAATATCTTTATGTAAGAGTGTAACCAACAGCAAGGCTACTCTACCTTGCTCACCTGCCCAGCTCCATGGGTTAGTGCTGCCCAAATTGGGACTGGGCTGCCGATGGCCAGGATCAGCATCACCTGAGCGCTTATTAAGACTATATGTCCTCAGGCCCAGCCAAACCTATTGAATTGGAGGATCTGGGAAACCCACATTTCAACAAGCTCCTGAGACACTCTTATGCACAATGAAGTTTGAGAAACAGTTCCTGATATGGTACGTTGTCATGTTTAAAAGCGAAATCCTTGTAGCCAAACTGCCTACACTGAACCCTGCTCCAGTACTCATGAGCTGTGGACCTTGGTCAAATTACTTAATTTCTTCATGCCCCAGTTCATGTGTAAAAGCAGAACAGTACTCATATTTATCTCAGCATTATCATGATCATTGTTCTGAGGATTAAGAAATAAATAAAATAGTTATTAAGTGATCAAATTATAACCTGGCACATAGGAAGCCTGTGGAAGCACTGTAAGTATTGGAAGTAAGCTATCCAGTTCCATAGAACTATGTGTCTCATGACCTTACTAGGCTGCAGATGTTCTTTTCCTTAGAGACACAGAACCATTGTGTCTTCCTGTCCCTTGTTATGACTGAATAAACTTGGAAGCATAAAAAATTTCCTCCGTATATTAGCTATTCTTGATTTTTGGCAGGAAGGGTTATGATTTTTAGGTCTGATTTTGAAATTCTGGGTATCTGCCTATTTTCCGTCTACCTGATTTTTATCCTACCTACCCCTCTATATACACACAGACGTGTGCATATTTTATTATCAAGGCAAGAATAACAAGACTATGATTTTATATACATATAAAATATGTATATATACATATATATGTATGTATAGACTAACATACATATTTAAATATATTTATTCCTGAAATGTGTATATTATAGATATACAACATACACATTTCAGATATAAAATTGTTTTACAACTTTTGAGTGGATTTCCAAGTGTATAACATAACCTGGAGAACAAAAAGTAGCTGCTACACAAGTCCAATGATTTTTTAAGAGAGAAGGTGGGAGAAAGGGGGGGGGGAGAGCGAGAGAGGAAGAGAGTGAAAGAGAGAGAGAGAGAGAGAGAATCAATTTTGTTTAGTTTTTCATCTGGTTTTCGTTGCTCTGACACTTAGTTGTGTATGTGGCGCTGGGGTTCACCAGTGCTCACGCATGCCAGGTAAGTGTGATAACACTGAGCCACCACCCCAGACTCATAAGTCCAATTTCTGTTAAGGATGCACCTGTCATGTCTTTGCCTGACCTTTCTGGCATCTTCAAGGCTGTCCATTCATGGTCACAGGACACTGTTGTCCGTGAGGGGACTGAAGGGTTTGGGAAAGCTCTATCTGCCCAGGATTTTTCCTTTTAGAAGTTGCAGTTGAGATTTGCACCCCTGGACATGCCCTTTTGGGGCAAAGACAGTCATTCTAGGAAGTTCTATAAAAATGCTAGTAAGTCATCCACTCATTAACAACAAAAACACTCTAAGAGAGGAGTATTTCATCAAGTAGAAAACTGGCCCCCTAGCACAGAATTCAGATTCTTAAGGACTGGGGGATGCAGTGGGCAGGATCCTTCACACCTACATTGGGTGGGGTTCAGTGAAACCCCTGGGGAAGCTGAGGTACTCAGGGATGAACTTACTGAATGCTTGCAGTCGTGGATACATGCCTACTGACAATATGTCCCTGGACAAAAAACATTCCTTTCCATCCATCTCTTTCCTGAATTCCTTCAACCTCCCTTTAAGGATCAGTAGTACTTAAAAGAAAGCAGAGAGGAAAAAAAAAATAAAATCTCACTTCTCTCTGCTTTTATATTCTATGACAAGGCATTTGCCAGCACCTGTGGAATAGCTATTGTTATTGGGACCATTGCTTTAATACAATTACGGATTTCAACCCACTCTTTATAGTTTCCCAGGGGAGTTAAATATGGTTCAAGAATATTAAGTGGTTCCAAAAAAGCAAGATGAATTGTGCAAAAAGAATCATAGTTTCACAAAAAAATGCACTCCTAAAAATATTTCTGAACGTGCAGCCTTCATTGATTTTTAAGTAGCTTTATCTCTTCTTCAAAAATGCTGGCAAAAAAAGTCAATTGGTTTTCTCTGTTTTATTTTACTTTGCAAAATAATGCTGATTTGAGAAAAGCCATCACAATTGCCTAAAGTTCTGTGAAATAATGATGTGGTGTGGCTTTTGGTTAATGGTCCCAGTATATTTGTAAATCAGAAGATTTATTCTGGAAGTTGTTACATAAATATCAGCAGGGTGGATTTCTTTCATTTATTTTGCATAATTACATTCAAAATGGATAGTTCTAGCACACTAAAGCCAGTACAAGTGCCCGTAGGAGAATGTCTTTTTATATTCATAGAAACATCAGCATATTGCAGAGACATGTCTTTGGTCGGTCAAAAATTATTCTGGATATCTACTTACCATCACAAATGAGAATTAGGGAAAACAGAATCCTGCGTGAAGAGAAAAGGAAAACACGTCCTTGAGTAAGACAGTGCCCTCCACATGTTCAAAGGCCGCCTTTCTACCTGCATTTAACATCCATTCACAAAAGAAATAGGAAGACCGATCTTGCGGATAAGTTTTACATGAGCCATTTAAAAATAAAAATGATGAGCAATCAAAAACCCCAAAATAGTGTTTAAAGATTGCTTTGTGTTTTCCATCTAGCTGGACCCCATTAGCTCTGCACAAGAATGTAGACCCCTCATGATCTGACCCTGCAGTCCCTCTTACAATCAAGTCACAGAAATGTAAATACTATCTACCTACATAGGCAAAAGTTGATTTTTAAGTCAACTAACAGTCCTATTCTAACCTAACTAAGGTATTCCTTGAATTTCTGTTATACTCTGAAACCAAATATTTGATCCCTTTCTTAAGATTTATAAATCTGATTCTGTTTCTATATATTTGGAAAGCAAAGATGTGATGTATACCTTAGTTATTACTGAGTACAAATGGTTGACTTCATATTATGTTTTGGAATAGGCTCAGCTAAAACTACCCATAAGTGTTTCCGTTTAATCACATTTATCTGGTATTAGACAATTTCCTGGCACTCAAGGTGATGTCTGCATCTTAGCTCATATTAATATGTTAAAGATTTTTTTGTTGTTGTTCCTTACGTTTAATCAAAGGAGAGGACAGAGACTAGTTTATATTACTAACTGGTGGAAGAAGTATAAGTATACTCGATAATTTCTGGACTGTTTATGAATTAGAGGTGAGCAGTTTGCTTTCTACTTCCCTGAATAAATAGTAACATAAATGTCACATTGGCTGTTGCATATGACTGATTTTTTTGATTCAAAATTCTACTGTCAAACAAATTTCTCCTAAGATGGTTAGAACATATGCACAAAATTGTGTATCAGGAAAAGTTTCTCTTTAATAAGTCAGATACCTAATTTTCTTCTGAGCAGTGTTTTAAGGGAGGATACTAGTTGTGTCTTTCGTTCTACTTTCAGTTAAATAAACCTGTTTATTATATTACAGAACTTCAGAAATAGGGTAAAACTGTCTACTGCACTGATTATGTCCAAAAAACACAAACAAAGACATTGCCGGAATATTTTCTAATGGGGATTCAGCTTTAGCAAAATTCTTATCTATTGAAATTTGAATAGAAGCCTGGTAAGCAACTGGTCCATTCACAGAGGCAAAGCAGTAGTTTAACATTTTAGGCAACCTTCTCTTAACCCAGTCCCAGTATACCAACTCTTCAAGGAAGATGGGTTTTAACATACACAGGACACATCCTAAATTTTCCATTCTAATTCTGCAGCCCAAGGTTTTGTGAATCTACATTGGCATCCAACAAAAGATCTTTCTGATGATTTCACAGCTAGTCCCTTGTAAGTAGCACTAGAATATGTGCAGATCAGGAAGAAGTGCTTAAGTTGAATACGCCCTCATTAAGAGGAGATGATCTATTTACTCACCTCTGCCATTATTAGCAAAATTTGAGATTTTCGATGCAGGCTGTTGGTCTCTTCCATTCGATGTTCATGGGAAACATTATTGCAACATGTATGATAAATTGCATTATTCCTATCTTCCTTAGATTATTGTCTATATTGCTATTGGTAATACCCTGAACGATGAAGAGAAACTGGGTGCATTCTCATCTCTTTCCGTTTCCTTTTGCCATGTTAAGTAATCAAAGTAAGAGATGCAAATAAAGGCATGACCTGTCTGGGTGTTGTCCACGCAATCAATAAGATAGCTTATTAATACTAATAAAAAGTCTTGCTGGATAACAATCCCAGAAGGATCTGTAGCAATATCATGCTTTCTTCTTGACATACTTTGTCTAAACCATGGCCAGTAGTGGCTTGTTCCCTACTCTCCAATTGAAAAGAAACACCGCCTTAATTCCTCTCACACATCCAAAAGGCAAGTCAGGAAACTCCACTCTATTGCATTACCACTGCTCATTCTGTTCCTACAGGCTTCCTTTCCGGCGCATTCACAATATAATTTTATCTAATTCCGACTATTTCCCCTGACAGCTACAAATATGAAAAGGGCTATATGCAGAAATCACTTGCTCAGCGGCCTGATATCTGAAAGTGGAGGGAATTGTTTATGATATTAGCTTTCAACACAAAATGGGAAGTAAGTAGTATTTACTACATATCATTGGCACAAAAATCGATGAAGATAAATATTCTCATTTGATCTCTTAAGATGTTCACATGGAAGATTCACATCTATTTTACAGTAGGTTAATTTTATATAATTATGGATTCATAATAGATATTACTTAAACTGCCAATTTAGTTGAGTATTTCTAAATTAGTGATTAACACTTTATCCTTCTGTATTTATTATTAATAACAAAAATCAAAACTTATAGTTTATTATGTTTTGCAATTTGACCATATCTCAAGTAAATATCTTCATTTGAATCCTAACAGATCAAACTAGCAAAGACTATTATTATTATCATCATTTTATATATATTATTATACAAACTTTAATTTGAGGAACAATTATTTTTGGGAAGACAATCTGGCCATTTGACCACAGTAAAACTGTATATGTCTATGTTATGTAAAACTCTAATGCATGGAATATTCAGTTGAAATATCTATACAGTACTGTAAAGATGTATAATATATATGTCAAAGTATAAATTTTAGAAAAGAAAAATTAGAGACATATGCCTGCAATCATAAAGGCTATTGAGAATTAAATTGAGCAAACATTGCTAGGTGGGGATGTGGAAAAATAGGCACAAAGGTACTTAACACTTTAAATTTTACACACAAACATCTCTAGCTCACTAAAAATAATTTCATAAAATCAGATGTACATATGAAACATAAGATTATGATCAATATAACCCAAGTTCTACCACTTTAAGTCCATATATTTAAAGTAAAGTATTAATCACAGTATACATTCCAGAAAAATGTTCAAAATGAAATTTCTGGTTGATTTTAGTGCAACTGCTTTCTAAATTTTGTATTATTCTTCAACGAAACATATTTATTTTCTACCAGACTTTCACCTCCTGGTGAAAGAGATGATGCTTTTGTTCTTTCAGTTCTTTGCCAGTGCCTAAAGAGTGATGTTATACTCCTTAGATGTCTCGTCAATGAATCATCTGGGAGGTTGGAACAAAAGCCAAAGAGATCCTGTGATGAGCAGGGCACCTTGTAAAACAACACTAAAGCTTTGACTTAGATTCCCAAAATCTGTGCTATTCTTGGTAAGAAGCAACCTCACACAAGTCCTACATAATGCACTTTTGCTCTGTCCTCAAAGTCTGTCTAGATAATGAGATCTCCCTTTGTAAGCACATTTTCCTGAGATCCTACACTGGAGAACACTCTCAGCTCTCCTAGGAATACAAAGCATGAGATTGTGTACTACTATGCCCTGAGAGTAAACATCTTTAGTATTTAAAAATCATCCCTAGGGAACTTCTGCTTCGAGCCAAGATGGAATAACAGAAAACAGATTTACCCTTTTTCTAGAAATATAAAATAAATATCAAATATGAAAGAATGGTTTTGAAGGCACTGGCTAGCAGTGAAGGACGGGGCTTCCTGCAAGTGAGATGAGCTGGCCAATAGCCCAAACTTACTGCTTTCAGAAAGGTTCCAGACTGAATTCTAAAGGGATGGAACAAAGGAAAAGCCCAAATGCGTCTCTGAGGTATGCAGGTTGAATAGTACAGGGAAACTAAGGAAGACAGATTTGGCAAGTTAGAACACTGTGGAAAAGAGAACTGCATAGAAAAATCCTCATGAATCTGCAGCAGGTGCTCCTTAAGTGTCCATCAGAGCACTGATCCATGTGTAAATGCTATGAGACTGGCTGTGGCAAGGAAAAAGCTGCCTAAAAGATAAGAGGAAACTTTACCTAGGGCTCACTCAGGGATGGAAAGGTGCCTGCTCCCACTAGGTAACCTGACGGAAAAAACAAACAACAACAAAAAACCTTAAAACTAACAGGGAATTAGATACACTAGATAGTACTCAAGAGTTCACTGCTATCATAAAGAATAGTTAGCCATAGATGAATAAGGCCACAACCTTGTTAGTTTGCATAACAAATCTTTTGTCAAAAGATATGAAATGACCGAATAGTTCTTGACTATGTTGTCTGCATCTCAGAAAAAAGCTCAAGAAAATTTATAGGAAAACAATTGAGACCAACTGACATGATAAAATTCTAAATGCTGGACATCTGATAAAAAATTAATAGGCATTCTCAAAAGTAAAAATAACAGGACCCATGATGAGGAGAAAAGTAAGCTAACTGAAACTGACTCAGAATTGACACAAGATGTTAATTCGCTGAGAAGGAAATAAACAGCTTTTATCCATGATAGAGCATCCCTAGGTTCAGTCTCAAGAACTGAAATATAAAAATTTTATTCCCTATATGATCAAAAAGGTAAATAAATATGTGAAAGACACAAAAGAAAAGAAGGTCTACATCAAAATTTGAGACTGAAAGCTACAATATCTCCCAAAACATAATGGATTATAATGACAGATAATTGGATATTACTAAAAAATTATTAATTAACTTCAAAATCAAGCAATGAAACTATGAAAATACATGAAATAAATGAATAATAATAAATAATAATAAATAAATACATGAAATAAAACTATTTTTGAAAGGTGAACACAAACTTTGTAAATTTTGTGATAACTATGAATGGACTAAAATTAGAGTCCATGATAGAGAAAGGGCAGAAAGATTGTTGAAGAAATAATCATGAAAAATTTGTCCATAGATCCAAGAACCTGAATCAATTACAGATAGAAGAAATATGCAAACAATTGCATAGCACATCATAAAATATGATAAATTTCTAACATTCAGTGTTAGACAAGAATTTTTAAAATCACGCACATGTAAGAGTCAATTTGAGTGAAATGATAGAGTACAGCAGCTTTCTTATTGCAAACAACACAAGCAAGAAAAGAGGGGAGCGATATCTTAAAAATAATGAAAAAAATTAACCTAGAATTCTATACCCAGCAAATATACTTCCTCTTCTCTCTCTATCCCATGACCCCCTCTCTCACACACACAATGGTGAAATAATTAATTTTAAGCATACCAATACTATAATAGATCATCACCAGGAAGCCTACTTTACAGAAATATCAAAAGAATTCCCCTAGGCAGAAGGAAAGCAACATTAGTTGGAAATATGCATCTATACAAAGGATTAAATTCACTACAGTCAGACTGGCAAAAATGAAGATTATAAACAGCAACAGATGCTGGAGGGGATGAGGGGAGATAGGAACACTAGCACACTATTGGTGGAAATGCAGACTGGTACTGCTGCTTTGGAAAGAAGTGTGGGGACTCCTCAAAAAATTAGGGATGGAACCAATCACACTATGACCTCAGCTATCCCTCTTCCAGATATTTTGCCAGAGGAGCTAAAATCAGCACATTACAATGAAACAGCAAAATCAATGTTCATAGCAGCTCAATTTGCAATAGTCAAACTGGGGAATTAACCCAGATGCCCCTCAACGGATGAATGAATCCAAACATTGTGAGATACACACACACAGACACACACACACACATATACAAACACAATGGAGTTCTACTCAGCTATTAGAAACAATGATATTATGGCCCTTGAAAATAAAAATGGATGACAATGGAAGAAATTATGCTGAGTAAAATTAGTCCAACCCAGACAATCAAGGGATAAATGTTTTCCCTCATTTGTGGAGCTGGAGCAAAACCCAGGCTTGGGTGAAAGGTAGTCAAGCTCTTGTACTAGACCAACCAAAGGCATAGCAACATCTAATCTAGGGTAACCATAGATATATAGGAGGGTGAGGGAGGAGGAGAGAGATGTGAGGGAGGGAGGAAAGGGAAGGACCAAGCGAGATAATCAGCATACTCTTTACCACCCCTCACCCCAAGAAGACAAATAATACTTATGCAACCATTTAACTCTGGAAAATTCGCAATCATATATATGTGTGTGTGTGTGTGTGTGTGTGTGTGTGTGTGTAGGCACACATACATAAAATTTATATCTATTCTATCTATTCTAGAGGGAAATAAAGAAGAATCAAGAGACTAGGGTATGGGTGATGTGGAGGTGATTTTGGACTAGGATCAAATGCATATCATGTTGTTATATTACATACATTAATAACTGTACAACTCAGCTCAAAAAAATTTAAAAAGCATTTAAATGTTTTGCAATAAACTCGATCATTCTTTTAAAAATTACAAAAATGATTTAGAGAGGTCCAACAATTTACTCAGTATCAGACCACTAGGAAATAGCAAAGGTGATCTTAGAACTCGGAGGGTTTGTCCATAATATAGACGTGGGCCAATGGATTATACAAAAACTGCTTCAAATTGCCCTCCTTCAGGAAATCATTGTAGAGAATGCCTGTCTGTATTGTAAGCCTTTGAAATGATTGTTTCTGGGGACCAACTTCAGAGGCTGAGATGATTTGGAAATTCATGTAGGCGTCTATCTGTTCACTATTTTTTTTCCCTTAGCCCTCTGAGATTTGCCTGACAAATCACCTTTTGAATCATTCTATTTAATATTCCAAAAGTGTTTATATAAGAAGATATGATTTTTTTACAAATGTAAAGTCTCATTTTATAACTGCCAAATAGCTAACACATTGCTGAATGTATTCCAGATTTTCTACTAAACTGTAAACTCTCTGAAGGTAGTAGTGTGTGTATTTAGATCTTTTTTCTTAGTTTAACTCCCAGAACATTGCTAACACTTTGTGCATATTCATTAAGGAAAATAAGAAATTCATAAAATTAGTGGGATGAAATTGCTACAAAAACACCTTGTACCTTTCTTATTAGAGAGAATAGTTTATATAAAGGTTTTTCCTATTCTTTCAATATTCATTTCTTCCACCCTGCTTTCTTTCCTTTTTTCCCCTTTGAAAAGATCGTAAGTAACAGCTTTCCAACTGGGGAATATGATAGCTGCCCTGCATATTATAGTTATATATACTATATATGTATATATATATATATATATATATATATATATATACAGTTTTTGTGATATGTTAACAAATTTCTTTTCAGAATTACTCAAAATGTGATGCTTCAATTTTAGATAATATTCAATTAAATTTTAAGTACAGATTTTTTTTATTATTTATAGTAGAGTTAGTAACATTTCAATTGTTTCAAGTCTCTTTGGGAGGCAGGATGATACCATTTGAAAGATGAGAACTGCGGCTCAAATGTAAGCAAGTAAGGGACATGGATTCAAACAGCTCTTCATTTGATTTCGATATTAGTCTAAGCATCTCACCAGTAGAAATTATGATGAATTCTGAAAAAGGAGGCAACACGTTGTTACCTTAATTTTTCCCAATATGAAAGGTGCAGATGGAATAATTTAGAATGATTTTTAAACTATAGAACTCATGGGCTGGAGCAGGTGGCTCAGCAGTTTTGGTGCTTGCCTTCTAAGTGCAGGGATGCAGGTTCAAACCCCAGCACCATGTACACAACAAAGTGTAGGAGCAACGAAAGCCACATGGAAGGCTAAATAAAATTGATTCTTTCTCACTGTCCCTCTCTCTCTTTAAATAAAGAAAAGAAAGAAAATGTATAGAACTCAAGAGTTTCTCCCCTATCCCTCCCCACTCCCCAGTGGATCTAAGTACCTTTTGTTAGGGACTAAGAAGGTATATATGTTTTAAACAAGTTCCTAAATAGCTCTTAGATAGGTGCAGATTTTAGAACCCATGATTAACTAATACTCACATATCAGGGTGGTATCTTATTGCTGTAAGCAACTGAAAATTCATCATCTATTGGCTTATAAAATCGAAATGTTCTGGGTTGTTCTTGTTGCTGCAGAACAAAGTAATACAGAAGACTCAAAAAGATTCTGGTTTCTGTCTGTCTATGGCTTAGTTTCCTAGTGCTAAACTGGTTCTCTTTGCAGGGAAGTGCTTCTCTGACTGGATACAAGTTGGCTATATCTTCTCTGGAGTACTCATATTCTCCCACTTAGAGGAATGGTTTAAAAAATAAATGCCCCAGTAAGAACTCATTGACTGTTCATGACCCGCCTGGAATGACCTGCTTAGCTATGCAATAAGAGTTGGATTTATTCACACTGGGTAGACACAATGGAGAGAGGGATCCTCCAGATAGAAAGAGTGACACTTTGACAAAACGAGAGAGTTAGTGATGGCTGGGTAAACACATATGTATGCATATTCATATGGACATACGTACATATGTGTGTATGCACATATCTACAAAGAGACAAAAAGCAAATGACACAGGAGTGCAGATTTCTAGGAGAGTAAGTGTAGAGTGTGCAATGCTGACTTTTCAAAGAAAAGACTGGGGCAGTCCGTTTTTCTTAGTCTATCCTTTCTGGGAGGTCAGAGATGCTTTTAGCTTGGGAATCACCTTGGGAATTAGTTTAAAACTATGGAGCAATGCCAGTGTCCAAATTTTAACCAAGGACCTTTTCATTTAGAAGAAAATAGGTTCTTCTGGGAATAGACTATTTTGGGAATTTCTCCTGAACCCTCCAGTGTTAGACAAAATAGGAAAAGGTACCTAGGGAAAAAAAAAACCTGATAAATCAAGAATGAAAGAAAAGTGGAAAAGTAGAAATCGAACACACTGGCTTAGGGGAGATACATCATCATGGTAATTTCTTCTCTACAATCTAATTATGATTCCCAACTGTTTTCCTGCCAATATCAATACAATGCTTTCTTGGAAACTGAAAAATTATTTTGCAAACTGAACCAAAGCAATAATAGACCATTTTAAAATAGGAGGACTGTGGAATTAGTTTACCTAATCTCAATTGTTCCAGTTATCAGAGCATTCTGGATTCATCAGTGCTTCCAAGGGACCTATGATCCAAATTTCAGTTGTGTTTAAAAATTCTGAGGCCTTAACCTTTTGAAATACATGTCCATTTTTTTCTCATTCTAACACTAGGCACATTGTCAATTACATTTAACAAGTTCAAACAACTAACTTTGTGCAGGGAGCAATTCAATCTTATCTTGAAAAACAAGAAAATATGAACACAATCGGTTAATTTTCAATGGTTCTTGTGTGTTTATCAATTTTTCAATTTCAATTGTGTAAATGGATAACAGTGTACTACTGAAAGAGTTTTATTCTCCACGAGGACTCTCATTGGAATCTCCTAAATTTGGATTGCTATTTATAAAATCCATGTCACTTGTATTTGAGATCTATTTGGCCTATGTACTGAGATTTTATAAGTGAATGAGGCACAAATCCTGGCCTTAGGGAGTTCAGCCAGCTTGATATGACAATGAGAAAGTAAGTACTGTTATAACTGCATGCTGCGGGTGCACAGGGGGCATGGCAGGGATAAGGCTTAGGACTACCATGCTCTGACAGGGCTCAGGGCTGCTTGTGAGAGTAACTCTTCATATGCACAAAAAGGGGAATTAGAAATTGAATTATTTTGACAGGGTAAGCATTTCACTCACAGATAACAGTGTGCAAGAGGCCTGGAGCAGGAATAAATACAATGCACTCAGTTACCAAGAGTTCCTCCATATTCGGAACCCCTGCTCCTATTATGTTAAGAGAAAGAAGCTATGAGAGGGAAACTGGTCAGATGACAAAGCCTTGACTACCATGTTGGATTTTCTGGAGATGGAGTTGGGGAACCAGCAGGAGATTAATAACAATAATGATGATGTGATTGTTTATTATGCAATACACTTTTCTGTGTCAATTAATCTTTGCAACTTTTTTTTTAATAAGGGATACTGAGACCCAGGCTCAACAATACTCTGACAACCCCCAGCCAATATGCACCGAGATTGATGTTTAGAACCGTTGTATGATTCTAAGAGACTGCAACTCTATTGTTACAATATAGCACAACGGAATGGTCATATTTTAGGCAGAAATATATTTAAGAAAGATTCAGGAAGCATGAATTGAGAAGGAGACAAGATGGGAAACAGGAATATTTTAAGAATGGGGTATGGAGATAGTACAGAATTCAATGGGCTAAATTCAAAGGGATGAATTCTATACATATGCAACCAAAAAAAATTTGGGAGAGCAGAGATTCTAGGATGAATTCCAGGGTGATGGCTTCAGGAACCTGGAGCAAGTGCTGTAACTTACAACACTGTAAGTTCAGCTTTTGAAGCAGTTACTACGCAGGAATTGAGACTCACCACATATTTTTAGTGAATGCTCTGCTTAAGTGAAGGCTTATCACAGTGAAGAATGACTGAGAACCTTCTTTTCATCTGTTCTCCTTCCAATTCAAGGTGTCACCAAAGTCTAAGTTTCCAGACATGTGGTTTTTCTCAACTGGCTTATCAAAAAAGATAGATGTTCTCACTTCTCTCCTTGGAGAAGATATGAATAATACTCAATGGGAAAAATACAGCATATGGAAACTTCAAATGTGGGGTTCCTCATCTCCCCAAGTCTGTACTGTGGAGACCAGCTTCCTTGAAACCGTTTGACAAGTGTGAGAAACCTTCTTCTGAGCTGTAGTTAGAAACCTCGTATTATTGATTTGAAGAAGTATTCATGGGGCACTTACTCGAACTCAAAAGCTAGACAGCAGCACTGTTTCCTTTATAATTTTAGTACTTCTTTAAGAGAAATATTTTCATTGTTTTCTCAGTATTAAGCTAAGTAACTGTCTTTAACTTTATTTACCTTCAATCTTGACAAAGCTTTGAGGTTTATTTGTAATTTGCGATGACAGCTGTTGTTTTGCTACAGCATGTCGTTAGGTACTTCATTTCACTGTACCTCTAAAACTCAAACATGGTCAAGCTTTTTCTGCAATTTAGTATTCTTGGATGGTTCCGCAATCTTACAAATAAAGCATAAAATTCTTAAGCGTGACAACAAGGTGCTTCATAAATTGGCCTTCCTGTAACTTCCTAATTCCTTCACCAAATACTTCACCAAATAGTCTATGTGTTGTTCCCAACACACTCTTTCTCATGTCTTTGACTTCCCTGAAGTTGCTCCCTCTGTTGGAATTTCCTTGGCAGATAGTACAGAAACATTTATTCCAGGGTATGACATAATTTGCTAACAAAGTCCAATTTAAATTTTAATTGGCATTTTTCTCTGAAGTCTTCCTTGATCCCCTTTAGCGACATGAATTGCCTTATATTCCAGCATCACTTTGACATCTATCTCATTTTATGTTGGAGTATCTTTGTACACAAATCCATGATAACTCTTCTCTCAATGTATTAGAACTTACATTTTCCTAAGATTGTGTTCTCATGGACTGGAGTGGTGGCTTGGTGGTTACGGCACTTGCCTGGCATGCACAAGTATATCAGTTCAAACCCCAGCACCACGTACACAACAAAGTGCTGGAGCAATGGATACCACATGAAAAACTAAATAAAATTCTCTCTTTCTCTCTCTCCCTCACTGTCCCTCTTTTTTAAAAAATAAAAAAAGGTTGCGTTCTTGGAGAATGTCTTGGAATTCTTTTAGAAAATGTTTTGAATTTGTGTTTTCATTTCAATAATAATCTAAAACAAAAAGTTTAAGAACACTGTGAATCATCTGGGGGAGCATTTATAAGGGCTACGGCAAGATTTAAATGTTACCTTGCTCTACATTTGTAATCACATTGGAGATAGTCATACTCTTAACGTTGTTGTTGTTAATGGGAAAAGAACATGGACACATCTCTCCTAAGTAAAACCTGATGCATACTCACAATGCCATACAAAGGAAACTTCACTTTGTCAAGGTGCAGTGGAGCACACTGTGGCTCAGGAGGCTGAGGCAGGAGAATCCCGAGTTCAAAGCCAGCCTCAGCAACTTTATGAGGCCCTAAGCAACTTAGTGAGATGCTGTCTCAGGGAAAAAACTAGGATGGGCTTGTAAGATGGGGTTATAACTCAGTGGTTAAGTGACCCTGGGTTCAATCCTTGATATAGGCAGCTTCCACCAAAAAAGAAAAAAAAAAAGGGTGGAAAGAAACCTTCAAGTACATCAAGGAAACAAAAATAGTAGAAGAATGGTTATTTTTAAGTTTGTGTTTGTTTGTAATTGCCCAAAAATACTATGGGTTTGTTAAAGTTTTATTTATGAATATATTTGCATAACCACATGATAAAACAAATTCTTTGTCATACTTTTATTTATTTTG
The DNA here is from genome assembly GCA_004027875.1 of Aplodontia rufa. Lineage (NCBI taxonomy): Eukaryota > Metazoa > Chordata > Mammalia > Rodentia > Aplodontiidae > Aplodontia > Aplodontia rufa. The sequence continues at coordinate 29,556 of PVKS010001505.1, forward strand.
TTAAGAAAGAGGGGACAGTGAGAGAGAGAGAGAGAAGCAGCTTTTATTTAGTTTTTCATGTGACTTTCATTCCTCGGACACTTTGTTGTGTATGTGGTGCTGGGGTTTGAACTTGCGTACTTGTGCATGCCAGGCAAGTGTCATAACCGCTGAGCCACCACTCTAGCCCCTTGTCATACTTTTAAATGACATTTTTTTTTTTTTGCTTGACATAGTCTAACATATCGGTGGGAATCACTTACATATTCATGCAAACATACATATTGACAAACCAAGTTAAGCCCAATCCTGCACCATGATTTCTCCCCACTTCATCCGTTCCCTGATCTCATGTCTCCTCTGTAATACTCCCATGTTATAGATAGAGATGATCATATGCATGTATATTAATTATTGAAATTTCAGAGTTACATGCCTGCCTGAGTACAATTTGACTTCTCATGGGAGTTGAGTGTACCCAGACGTATTGATAAACCTTATCCCTCCTTCCCCTCAGTTCCTCTCTCCGTCCTCTCCCAACCTTCATAGTTATGATTCCCCCAGCTTATGTGAAAATTCAACTTTGGTGAATTTATTAAATAAACTTACCTAACTTTCATCCTATTTTATATTTTAGTTTACCTTCCACATATGACAGAAAACATGTGGCCCTTAAGTCTCTGGGTACAGCTTGTTTCACTCAGCATAATTTTCCCATTTCCATCCATTTAGATGCAAAAGCCATGATAGCATTCTTTCTAATAGTCAAGTGAAACTGTACATATTGTATATATTTACATACCACAGTTTTTGGATCCATTAATCCAGAGAGGGGCATTTGTGTTGTTTCCATAGTTTAGCTATTGTAAACTGAACTGCTATAAAAATTGATGTCGATATGTCTCTGTAGTATGCCAATTCTAGTTCTTCTGGGAAATACCACGGATTGGAACAGGTAGGTTATATGGTGGTTCCATCCCTAGTTTTTTGAGGAGTCTCCAGAGCTTTCCAGAGAGGCTGTACAAGTTTGCAGTCCCACCAACAATCAGTGTTGCTTTCCTCTCTCAACCTCGCCAGCATCTGTTATTATTCATTTTCTTCATTTTTGCCATCAGACTGGAGTGAAGTTGAATCTCAAGGTAGTTTTGATTTGCATTTCTGTGATTGCCAGTGACATAGAACACTTTCTCATATCTTATTGGCTTTTTGAACCTCCTCTTTTGAGAAGATTCAGTTTAGTTCCGTAGCCCATTCATTGACTGGATTAATTGTTGTTGAGTTTTTCGAGTTCTTTGTATATTCCAGAAATTAGTCTGATGTAAGAGGCAATGCTTTTCTCCCATTCTGTATGCTCTCTCTTGAAACTCTGGATTAATTCTTTAGTTGTACAAAACGTTTTCAGTTTAATAGCATCCCACTCATTGATTCTTGGCTTTAATTCTTATGCTATGAGATTCTTGTTAAGGAAGAAGGTGCCTACACTGATGTAGTGGAGTGCTGATCCTATTTTTTCCTCTAATAATTGTATAATTGTTGATTTAATTCCTCATTCTTTAATCCATTTCAATTTGAGTTTTGTACAGGGAGAGAGATAAGTATCTAATTCCTATCGTCTGTATATTGTTGTCCAGTTTGTCCAGCACCATTTTTTGAACAGGCTCTCTTTCCTCAAATGCTATATTTTTGACCCCTTTGTCAAATATCAGATGTTAAAGATTTGTGGTTTTGTCTCAATATCTTCCATTCTATTCCATCAGTCTTCGAGTCTGTGTTGATACCAATACCATGCTGCTTTTGTTACTACAGCCACATTGTATAGTTTCAGATTGGGTATTGTGACACTCCTACTTTCCTCTTCCTTGCATAGGAATGCTTTGTCTGTTTTGGGTTTCCAGTTACTCCAGATGAATTTGAGCATTGCTTTTCTATATCCATGAAGTATGTCATTGGTATCTTCATGGGGATTGTGTTGAATCTGCATAGGGCTTTCGGCAGACTGATCCTTTTAGTTACATTGTGCCTAACCAAGAACATGGAATGTTTTTCCATCTTCTCAGGTCTTCAGTTTCTTTTTTGAATGTCCAATTGTTTCCACTATGGAGGTCTTTTATTTCCACTGTTAGAATAATGCCCAAGAATTTTATTATTTTTTGAAGTTATTGTGAATGGGATGGATTTCCTGATTTCTTCTGTGGCTGAAGTGCTGTAAGAGTATAGGAAAGCTAGTGATTTATGAGTGTTGATCTTGTAACCTGCCGTTTTGCTAAATTCATTTATAAACTCTAGAAGTCTTCTGAGAGAGCTTTTAAGGTCTTCTATGTATAGGATCATATCATTGGCAAACAGAGAGATATTGTTTAACTTCCTCTTTTCCTATTTGAATTCCTTTGATTTCCTTCTCTTATCAGACAGTTCTGGCTAGGGTTTCGAGGTTTATATTGAACATGACTGCTCAGAGTGAACAGCCTTGTCTTATTCTTGAATTTAGTGGGAATGGTTCCAGGTTTTTCTCCATTAAGTGTAATGGTGGCTATGGGTTTGTCATAACTGGCCCTTAAAAAATTAAAGTATGTTCCTTTGATCTTATGTTTTCCAGAGATTTGAGCACAAATGGGTGTTGGATTCTATCAAAAGACTTTTCTGCATCAATTGAGATGCTCATATGGTTTTTGTCTTTAATTCTGTTTAAATGGTGAATCACATTTATTGATCTACGTATGTTGCATCAATCTTTCATGCCTGGAATGAAGCCCACTTGATCGTGATGTATTACCTTTTTGATTTCTTTTTGGATGTGGTTTGCTAGAATTTTATTAAGGATTTTTGCATCTACGTTTACCAAGGAAATTGGTCTGTAGTTTTCTTGATGTGTCTGTTGGGTTTTGGTATGAGGGTTATGTTTTCCACATAAAAAGAGTTTCAGAAGGTTTGATTCCTTTCAATTTCATGGAGTAGCTTACTAAGGAGAGGTGTTAATTCTTCTGTAAAGGTCTTCTAGAACTCTGCTGAGAATCCATCAGGTCTTGGGCTTTTCTTTTTGGGAAGGGCTTTGACAGCTATTTCAATTTTGCTACCTGAGATTGGTTTGTTTAGATATTCAATGTCCTCCTGTGTTAATTTGGGAATATCATATGTGGCTAGATATTTATCCATGTCTTCCACATTATGAAATTTGGAAGAGTATAGTTTTTCAAAACAGGATCTAATAATCCTCCAGATTTCAGATGAGTCACAATGATGATGTCTCCATGTTCCTTTCTGATTTTGTTGATTGGCTTCACTTCATTTTTCTGTTTAGTAAGGTTGGCTAGGGGTATATAAATTTTATTTTTTTCAAAGAACCAACTTTTTGTTTCATTAACTATATTTTTTTCTTGTTCTCAATTTAATTGATTTTGGCTCTGATCTAGGTTATTTCCTGCCTTCTGTTGAATTTGGGATTGTATTGTTCCTCTTTTTGTAGGGATTTGAGGTGGAGCATAAGTTTATTTATTTGGGCTCTCTCCTGATTTTTGATGAAGGCACTTAGTGCTATAATTGTACCTCATAATAATACTTTTATACTACCCCAGATATTTCAATATATTTTGTCATCATTCTCATTCATTTCCAAGAATTCCTTCATTTCTGTTCTCATTTTCTCTGATCCATTCTTCATTTAAGAGGGTATTATTCAATCTCCACGTACTTATGTACTTTTAATTGTTCTTCTTGCAGTTAATTGCTAGGATCATACTGTTGTGGTGAAAAGGATACATGGGATTATACCAACTTTTATGTATTTGCTAAGATTTCCTTTGTGAATTAGGACGTGTTCTATTCTGGAGGAGGATGTATGTGCTGCTGAGAAGAAGGTAAACTCAGGTGATTTGGGATGGAATATTCTGTAGGTATCTGTTAAGTCCAATTGATTTATAGAGTTGTTTAGTTTAGACATATTTTTATTATCTTTTGCTTTGATGATCCATCTATTGTTGATAATGGTGTATTAAAGTCCCCCAGTATTACTGTGTTGATGTCAATACGTGGTTTAATGTCCTTGAGCACTTTTTCCATATATTTGGAAGGGTCATGTTTAGGGGCATAAATATTACCTTTTGTTATATCTTCTTGATGAAGTATTTCTTTTATTAAGATGTAGTGATCTTCTTTATCTTCTAACTTTTTATGAAATTTTAATTCTTTCATTTGTTGGATATAAGTATTGCAACACTGGCTTCCTTTCTTGGGCTGTATGTCTGGTAGGGTTTTCTTTCTTTCTTTCCTTTTTTTTTTTTTTTTTTTGGGCCAACCTTTCACCTTCAATCTGTTTCTATCTTTGGCTGTGAGGTATATCTCCTATAAGTAGCATATTATTAGATTTTGTTTTTGGATCCAGTGTATTAGTCTGTCTTTTGATTGGGGCATTGAGTCCATCCACATTCAGTGTTAGAATAGATACATGATTTTGGTTCCTTGGCATTGAGACCTTTGCTATATTTTGAACCATCTTGGATAACTTTTAATGGGCTAGGCTTTTATTGACTTTCCTCTGATTTTGGGCTTTGGGGGTTGTTAGCTTGTTCCTCCATTTGAAGTTTGTCTTTAAGTATTCTCTGTAGAGCTGGTTTTGTGTTCATGTATGTTGCTAGTTTGTTCTTTTCTTGGAAAGATTTTATTTCCCCATCACATGTGAAGCTGAGTTTTGCTATGTGCATTACTTTGTGCCTAACAATTATTATATTTCAATATTTGAAAAATTTTGTTCCACACTTCTCACCTTTATAATCTGAGTTGAGAAATCCACAATAATCCTTATTGATTTGCCTCTGAAAGTGATTTGGTGTTTTTCTCTTGTTGCTTTTAATATTCTTTCCTTGTTTTCTCTAATGTTTATTTTTAATATGTTGTTTCTTGGTGAGTTTCTCATTTGGTTAGGTCTATCTGGGGTCCTACAGGCCTCTTGAACATGAATTCTTGTTTTATTCTGATATTCTGATATGAGGGATATTTTCTTTGATTATTTCATTGAGAAGTTTCTTTATGCTGTTTGTCTGTTGCTCGATGTTCTCCCCAATCCCAATCACTCTCTTGTTATTTCTTCTGATTTCATCCCATACTTCTTGGAAACTGATGATGATCAATAAGCTTTTTTCTTGTCTATCATCCATGCATTCAAGAATGCTCAGCCCTTCTTCTATGTCAGTTGTTCTTTCTTTGAGAGCTGAAGTTCTATTTTCTAATGAGATTACTTTGATATTTATATCTTCCATTGAGCTTTTAATTTGGTTGGCTGTTTTTCAATTCTAAGAGCTCTGCTACGTCTTTTTCACTGATTCTTAATTGTTTACTGAAATGGTATTTAAGCTCCTATAATTGCTCTTTTATATCCTTCCTTAGACCTTTTATTTTAAATTCTTTGATCATTTTAATAATCAGTTTGTTGTTCCTTTCTTCTAAGTTTTCATACAGGTTCCTATCCATGGACTGCTTGGTTGGGGAGTTGTGGGCTTGTGGAGAACTGTTTCTCTTTTTCCTAGTTTTATAGTGTCAGGGAGTGGGGTCTGAGATCTCTCACTGGTTATTTCAGTTTAGGACTATAGTAATGAGATATGGGGTGTTTATCTCTTCACTTTTTTGGCCTGGGGTACAATGTGAATGGTACAGTTCAGCAGCTGGCTCCCCAACCTGTGAATTTGTATTGATCTTTACAATTTCCAATACCTCATGAGACAAGGGAAAAGAGTCAATATGTACAGCCAATGCATACAATAGACAGCAATGGACTGGTTACTTTTCTTCTTCTATATCTGTGAAAATGTTAATTACCACCTATGAGAGGAATGGAAGAATTAGCAATTATTTTCCATTGGACTATAACTGTCAGACTATACCTGTTTTAAAAGCAAATACTCATTTTCAAGTTTAGCATTCATTTCAGTTTTCCAGTACCTCCTTAAGTAAGGAAAAATAGACCTGGGAGCAAAGGAGATGTGAAAAGAGGGTAGAGAGGATTTTGAGAATTTGGAATGAGAGCAGCAAGAAAATGGGGATGATATAGGATATTCTAATATGATGAAAAAATAAGAAAAAAAAGAGACTGAGATAATGACTTTAGGGGAGGGTGAGAGAGAGGAATAATGTTTAGCTGTTGCTGGAAGAAAGTGAAGAAGTGGGTAGCAGAGAAGCTCAGCACCGGGAGGCTACGCAGCACAAAGCAAAATGTGCTGGTCTGCAAGAACACACACACACACACACACACACACACACACACACACATACACATGCACATACACACATGCACACATACACAAATCACAGCAAAACCAGCAATGCAAAAGAAACAAGAAACAAAACCAAACAAAACAGAGAAACCAAACCGAAACAACCAAAAAGCAACGTCAACGTCGTAATGGAAAGTTGGGAGAATTATGTGCTATTTCCACTGAGGAGGTCAAAACAGCATGGGTTGATGATCACATGTGGCTCCTGAACGGAGGCTCTTCCCAGGGTGAGGTTCCAGGAGGGCCTGGCTTTTGCTGTTCTGATTTGGAAGTCAGACTCCCATGAATCCTCCCAGTATTCCTGTCATATGGAGGGGGTGCAGACCTTTACTGCCACTGCTACCTGTGAATACTACCTTTTGGCTTTCCTGGGTTGAGATCCTGGGTGCTTTTGTGACCTTACCACCTGCCCAGACTCTTGTCTGTCTTCAGCCAAGCCCCCTGCAGTTGCTGACAAACTTGTGGATCCCAAGGTGAGGAGAGCTCGCTGATCCTAGGGGCATATCCACCCTTAACTCCTGGCACCTGGGGCATATACACATCAGAACTCACCCAAAGCATGCACTGCTCCTGGGGAAGAATTCAGCCCCAATTCACAGTGCCTGAGAGGCACCCTAACCTAACATGCACAGCTCCTGGGAATGACTCTGCCTGAGGCAGTAAGATAACTGCGCTTCTGGGACAGTCAGCTGCCCATGGTACCAAACTTGTGGCAGCCTCTGATCCAAACTTGCAGCTCCCTGAACCTCCCTCCTGAGAGATGCTGATCTCCCCAGATCTCCATAACCAGGTGGAGGCACATCTGAAATATGTGTACTAATGTAGACCCTGGGTTCAGCAGAGGAGCAGGAGCCCTTCTGATAGAAGGATTCTCTGTGCCACTCTGTCCCTCCTGTTTTTTTGTGTGTGTTATTCTCTCCTTCTGTGCTGAGCCAGAAGTGAAGCTTCTCGGTGGTGGTCTTTGCAGCTGGAGATGCTTGGACCCTATGTGATCTTAATTCCTTGCTTACTGTATCCAAGCCTCTGAGTCTCTAGTTTTCCTTTTTGTCTGTCTATTGATGAAAACTCAGTGAAATTTTGCCATTCCCCCACCTCGCAGAAAGGCCTTTCTCCCTCCATTGGCACCCGCTTCATGGAGAACCTCTGCATGCAGCCCTCCTTCCAGCCACCATCTTCCATCCACCAAATGACTTTCTTTTTAATTTAAAATTGGTTTTAAAGCACTCAAGTTTGAGAAATAACTTATTTTTATAATTTTTTCAATATATTGAGAAAAGTGATATAAATTTGAGAGGAGAACCTGTTCTATTTATTAAAGTATTCTTGTATATAACACAATCCTGGAAATAAAATAAGGACTCAATAACTAGTTAGAATACAAACATTTCCTTTCAAATTACGATACTGATATGTAATTTTATGTCTTAACTATTTTTAAGTATGTAGCTCAGGAACATTAAGTTTATTCCTATTATTGTCAAACATATCTCTGTAACATTTTCATCTTTCAAAACTGAAACCAGGTAAGAATTTAATGACTTTGCACTTCCTCTGCCTCCCAACTCCTAGCTACCATTACTGTGCTTTGATTCTATGATGAATTTGAGTACAGCATACTGCTCAAATAAGTGAAATCATGCAGCATTTGCATTTTGCAACTGCCTTATTTCAGGTGGCATGGTGTCCTGGAGATTTACACCTGTTGATGCACATGTGACACTGGACACACTTGTATGATTTCATTCTGTGAACACACTGTGTTTTGTTTCATTGAATCTATTAATGGATACGTAGAATGGTTCCACTTTTGGACTCTGATGTACAATTCTGCCATGACATTAATGTGCCCATCTCTCTTCAAGATCCTGCTTCCTGGGCTGGAACAGTGGATCAGCAGTTACTGCCCTTGCCTGTCAAGCACAAGGACATAGGTTCAAACCCCAGCACCATGTACATAATGAAGTGCCAGAGCAAAGAAAGCAACACAAAAAACTAAATAAAATTGATTTTTCTCTTTCTCCTTCACTGTCCCTCTTTCTCTTAAAAAAAAATAGTCCTGCTTCAAGAGCTGGAGTTGTGGATCAGCAGTTGGAGCACTTGCCTAGCATGTGCAAGGATCAGGGTTTAAACCCCAGCACTACATACACAACTAAGTGTCAGAGAAGCAAAGGCCTGATTAAAAAAATAAATAAAATTGATTATCTCTTTCTCTCTCTCTCACTTCTCCTTTTCTCTCTTAAAAAATCTGCTTTCAATTTGTAATAGAAACATCTTATACTAAATGGTAAACATGGAATACCTCTACCTGCAGAGGATCAGGAGGACCACTTTCAATCTTCTTTATGGGTTCTAGGTATTCATGCTTTTGGAAGTTAGGCTAGTACCGGTCACCCAACTGAAAATATTAAATTGCATTCTTCTTTCACATTGTAGTGTCTGTTAATAGATGAAAAATTCTGGGGTGTAATTTGGCTTTTGAAATTATTTTGCTATGTATCACTATCTTAAGGCAGGCTGAGATTCTCCAACAGTCATTATATATTTTCAGATATTCTCATAAAGGAAGGCTACATAAGCTGCAAATTATTTAAATGTTGTGAAATTTTGATACTACACAGAATTAATGGAACTGATGTTATGATAAAGACATTAACCATGTATCTATGCCAAATTTGTTGCTTTCCCATATTTTGAGACAGTACTTATTTTTTTCATGTCTCAAACATTTCTGAGTCACAGGTTAATATGATCAGAGGTTCAAAGCACCCAGTCTACAGTATTTAATGGGCAATACCTAAGTAGAGATTAACTGTTTCCCCTGCTAAAACTGTGAAAAATTAGTCCTTACATTTCATTTCAGGATGTGAGGAAGTAAATAGACTTAGAGAGGGTCCTTCTTGGGTATAGAGTATTACCTTGAATGGAAATATTTTCAAGACAAAATAAATGTTGGAGGACAATAAAACTTCTTCATTTTTTTAAAAAAAATGAAATCATTAATCAAATTATGAAATCTAGAGCACAGAAAAAATTTACAATTCAATGTGACTGAAAGCTCCAAAACAAAGCCTTCCATTTTAGGGCAGTTTAAGACAACTCTTCATCTAGCCTCTAGTCTGTAATGCCCAAATTTAATGACTTCTTCTTCAGGGATAAAAGAGGAAATCTTTATCTCACATCAAGAGAGAAGTGGAAATATTGCACTATGGAATCTCAAATATATACCTTCAGAAAGCATTTAATTTTTGGAACAACTTGACAGATGGAATACTTGTTTAAAGCATCATAAAAATATAACCTGACTTTTGCATTCTGAAAGAACAGCCATCCAGTGGTTATGGTGAACTGCTACTTGGATCTGTTCTCAATGTATAACTGGTAGACTTGTGTGTAAACAAAATGGACTACCAATGGGAATCCTTTAAAACTATGAAGCGAGCAATCACACCAAAATATTAATTTGCACCCAAGCACTTGATACCACAAGACATTCCAATTATCTCTCAATATTTAAGCCCAAAGAATTTTCAGGCTTTAAACTAGTCTCTGAAGAGATTTAATTCAATATTACTTACCCAAAAGCAGCTAGCATGCTCTGTTTTTGACCTTCAGGTCAATGAGAGTGACCCAATTGAGACCCAATCAAATCTAAATATGTCCCCCCTAAAGAACTATTCACAAGGTTAATTGTATCTTGCTTCTACTTGCTGAATAAGGAATCAATTTAAAGAGAATAGCAAAAGAAGGCATGAGAGGCTGCATGGGCTATACTGAAGAGAGTTGTATTAGGAAGCAGTGTCTCTTTGCTTCCCAACCACGTGGATCTCTGCTAGGAAGGAAATAAGCCCACAGCAGAGTTATCTGTGTGCCTTCTATCATCACTGTAATCAATACCTATTTTACTCTTGCATCAAATCATGTTGTTTGTGAGTCCACAGAGACCAACACCAATACCTACAGCTATTTAGTTATTGGCCATAACAGTGTAGTTCCTTAGACTCGAACTCTACTGAGGTGTGTTAACTCGTTGAATTGTAGGGAAACACAATACTAAAACATTTGGTCCTAATAATAGCATATGGGGGTAGGAAGGGAAGGTTACAGAAAATCTACTACTATGTATTAACTGCCAAGGTTTATATGCAGGCATTGAAAAAATTATATCAAAGGAGTCAATTTATAAAGGAAGATAATAGGAAGAGGAAGAAGTGCTTTTGAAAAGAAATACAAAAAGGGCCGTAGTATCTCAATCCTTAACACTATGCTCACTTATAGAATACAGCAATATAAAAGACAGGGAAACTATTCTTTAACATCTTACAAATAAGGACAATAATACCCATTTGAGAGCTTGCTAATGCCAAGCATTACTCTAAGAGTGTTTTTGACATCTTTTGATTCCTCCCCACAACGAAGGAGGAAACTGAGGCTGGAGAGCTAAAGTGCTTCAGTCAGGGTCATAAAGAAAGGAAAAGGAGGATGATAGAATCTAAAAGCTTGCAACTGATTCTTTATGTTAAACTGAACCCTCTATCCATCTATTATTAAAGGTTAAGATGCACAGATATAGAAACAATCCAGGGACTATTAAAGCTGAGAATAAAGTGGTAATGGATGAGGGACAAGCAGCAACTAAGGCCTTGTGGAGGGTGCATGTTGATGGGCTGGAAACCAGGGAGCAGGAAGCCAGTGCCAATGACTAAGGCCTGAGTCAACTGCAGGCCTCTGCACGCTTGCCAGTGAAGCTGTGCTCTCCAGGCAGCTGAGAAATATTGATTATTCAGTTTCCAGTATTAGCAGTTCCTTGGCTTATTCTGAACAAAGCAAATGTGACATTTCACCAAGTTGCCTGGGAAGAGATGAAGTTGGAGTCTTTGGGCACAAATAAAATTTTCCTATTTATGGTTGAACAAATGAAGTGGAATTTTGATTTCCTTCTCAAAAATGTACCAACAGTAGTATTTTAGGGTCAAAAATAGTCTTCACTGATTCTATCATGAGTGCTTCTTTACTTGTTTATTGATGCATTTATTCACTCTTTCGTGTAACCCTCCATCCATGTCAGTCCTTGCTGTTCCTGAGTTCTGTATTCAGGGCCTAAACTTGAGCACGGTTTGTGTGTATTCATTGATAGGACACTAATAAACTTAAGATTGCAGGTTGAAAGCCTCATTTCAACACTGTCCTTTTTTTTCATTTTTTTACTGGTTCTTTTTAAATATACATAATACTAGAATATACAATGACATAATTAGAAACCATGGAGAACAACTTGCTTCATTTTAGTCCCCAGTATTTTCTGATTTTTAAACAGCTTCAAACATTCACCCTAAATTCTTTGATTTTGTTTAGTTTCAAAAGCTAACTCCATCTTAAAGTGTAAATTCCATGTCAATTCAATGTACTTAAAAAGACAAGGAGTCTTTATCCGTTTCTATCATTAATCAATTATCCTTTCCTCCCTGCTAAATCCCCCTCACTTCCCTTCCCCCAAATCCCATTGTGTTTGGCTTAAATGAAGCCAGAACTGCTGACCTTCTCTTCCGTGACACCTCAAAAGTACATTGCTTCACAGTAGGTCTGTTGCTTTTTCCATTCAATAACCACTATTCACAAGATGTTAAACTACAACCTGAAGGACCAAGATCAACATTTGAATCAGGATTAGCTATCAAAGGAAGGCATCATTTACTAGACCCCAGGAGGAGGAATGGCTTTCAGTATAATTCTTCCCTTAAAGAAGCATGATTAAAACATTCAGGAAGTGTGACCAGGAGGCACAGGACACCTTAGTCTTGTTTAGTAGCAGTGGTAGGCTACCAGCAGTGACTACTACATGAAGACAAGGTGAAAAGACACAGTATGGAGTGAGGCAGGCTGCCGCAGGAAAATACCTCATCTCTGTCATAGTCCCTCAGACTCTGGGGAAAAAACTAAAACCATGACAATTTCCTTTGTGGTTAAACATGCCACTGTTTGGCTTTTTGCTCTGTTAATTCTCCGGGCAAGATCTAAAGAGTTCTGTAAGGGAAATCATTGTGCTCTCCTAAATGGTTCATGGTAACAACGTAGGTGAAATTCATTGAAAGGTTTAGCTGAGCAAGAACACCTCACCTCTGATGCCACCCACGTTGTGTCTGTATTAGTGCCTCTTTTGACGGCATACTGCTGAGACAAGTGAGAGCAAGAGGCAGCTTATAGCTTTTAGTACCAAAGGATCTTTTATGTATTTGTTCTCCCTGGTATAGGTGCCCTTCTCAGAGTTGTTTTTACTGAGTACCAATTATACATGACTGTTTGGGGCCAAGCACACAGTCCATGACCTACACCTTCTTGAGCTTGATTACTATACTCTTCAAAAAAGTCCCTCATTTGTTGTCTCTAAAGTGTGTGCTGCAAGGAAATAGTAAGCTCAAGCAGCTGCTAATAATCCACTCTTTGAAGGATTTTCCTGGAAACTGGTCACCTACTGAGATGAGGAACTTTCCCAGTGGGACCTTAGCTAAGTCTGATCTGGCTTTCCCATTCCTCACTGTGTCCTTAAGCATGTCTGAATTAAAATAAGCCACACACAGCTGGGAAGATGGTGCACTGCTGCTTCATTTCCTAAAGAAAGGAGCATGATACAGAGGTCACTTCACAGGTAAAGTCTTATCCCTGCAAAGTCCTCATCCAACTCTTGACAGCTCCATGAGGCAATGTCTCTGACTGTGAATGAGTTTCTTTCTCCCTGGGTGGCCCTAGACTATAAAAACAACTTTGGCATTATTGGAAATTAGTAGAAAACTTATTTTTCCAAAGAAGAAACATAAATTGACTTCCATTTTTAATACAACCTTTTAATTTGGGGGAAGGGAGCATCTTTCCTTTCTTTCACTAAAATCCTAACTTATACTACCATCATCTATGCTTAGACAACTCCCTGCTTCTACTGTTCATAGATAATGATTCCTCCCCACCATTTCAAAATTTACATACAGAAAAACTGAAATAATTGTGTATAAACACTATATACCAAAACATAATCCTAAAATTAATAGTGATTTTTGTAATTTGCATTGCAGATCAATGGCACCATTTCCCCAGGGAACATGTTCTCATTGCATTATGAATAACACCCAAATTCTTTGCCACAGTCCACTAGGCATGGCCTCATTGTTTTCTAGCTACCATGAAACTTCATTTCTAACATTTCTTTACTGGTATCCAGGCACATTGCCATTCTCACATTCTTCAAATACAGAATCTGCTTTGATCCAGGGCCTTTATTTTGTCTTTTCTGCTGGATCTTCCCATGACGTGTGTCCTCAGAAACCCTTTAGCTGATCTTTCATCAGAAATGCATCTTCTGGACTAAGCTAATAATAACTTCAACATGCATGAATTTTTACACAAACAGGGGGAATCTTGCCTAGGATACCTGGAGATGTAGGGAGGGGGGCACCGAGGGGGAAGGGAATAGGAAGGATATCAAGGAGACTGGAGAGAGGGACTATGGAGAAATCAACTCAGAGGGAAACCTCCGACCTCCACAAGAAGTCCATTTAACATAGGGGTTTAACTGGGGGAAACATAGAACCATGGGGAACCCAAGGGGGGAAACCATGGAATGGTATCAGTCTTGGCTAACTATGTGAATATATATTTGTTCTTGATTGTTTGATAATGATTTCCCCCTTAATTGTAAATCCATATTCAACAACAACAACAACAAAAGCATAATTAAAGAGTCAAGAAATGCATCTTCTGCCCCACTTCACTATCTAGCACAATACCATACTTGACTTCTCTTAGAGAACATATTGCTCTCTGAAATTCCATTATATGTTTTTGTGTTTATTTCCTTTCCATCTTCCCTCATTAACATATGAGCTCTGGGAGAGCTAGATCTTGCCTATGTCTATTTTAATCATATCTAAATCTCAGTAACTTAAGCAGGACCTAGTTCATAGTAAGATTAGAATTGTTAGATGTTAAGTAAGTTAACAAATACATGACTCCACACCTACGTAGAACCTACTGTTTTAGAGAAACAAAATCCAAACAGCATACCCATAAGATCTAGAATACTACTGATAACTCTTCAGCAGCTCATGGGGTACTACTTAAGCAAGAGCAAAAAAGTCAACAAAGAAGACTCATAAGTAAGGCCCCCTGAGCACTGTAGGAAAAGGCACAGCGGACTTTTATCTAGAATACTTTTCAGTAATGCAAAGGGAAGAGCTACATACAGATAGGGTAGCTCCTAAGGTTTCTCTATGGCATGAACTAAAAATATATGAAATATTCAAAGATGCTGTATCGGTAAACATAGCATTTTCTGTAAAATATTTCTAACCTATTGCAGCTATTTTGAATATATACTTTTAGGTTCAATTTGACATTTCTTCCAAATATTTTAGAGGGTTTTTTTTTCTACTTCATAACCTTCTTCCCAGCACCATGGAAAGCTTCAGGATAAAAAGAGAACTGTGGTGATTTTCCTACTAATTAGTTGCTCTTATTAAAAAGAGCAAGATAATTGATTTTAGGATGCACTACCCCTTATTAAGACCTAATTAAGCTGTATATCAAAGACTAATTAAATGGCATTATTCCATCTCACTGATGAGTCTTGATGCTTGGTGAATAGATTTGGGTGGTGGATGAACACTCTTGGAATAGATTTCACAGCCAGACAGATAAATATAGATGGAGAAGCTGAGTAAAGGGAATTTTCGATTATCTAAACCTAACACAGTTATTGGTATTTCTTTAGCCTGACAGTTTGAAATGCACAAAATGAAACATTTAAATACAAACTCAGCACTGTGGTAGGATAGGGAACAATGAAAGAGCACCGCTGGAAAGCAAAATTTAAATATGCCAATAATCCTTCTAGTGAAAAGGTGGGCTGGGGAAACGCAGGTATTTTTTTTTTTTATTTATTTACACTACTGATGGGTCAAACTACTGAGGTCTGAGCTCAATTTTACCAGTCACTGATGTCTGAAAACCCAGCATCATCTTGAAATTTGCCATCCTGGCTCAGTTATTCTTTGGAACACAGTAGATGAGGGAAAGGATAGGGGCAAATGGAAAGAGAGATGATCATGGTGAGGAGTTTGAATACTCGACAAAGTCAGAGAGGGACGGAACCAGAGACCAGCCAAATACAGCTGCCCTTAAAAATATCTGTTGAGTAAGAAGGATGAATAAGACAAACACAAATGTTTTTCAGAATTTTATCTTAGAAGCGAATATTTCCAACAGCAAATCAATCTGTGATAGGTCAATATTCTATTTGACAAAGACGATCACATAACAGTATTTCAAGCACTATGTAAATTTAGTCATCACTGCAACCCCATCAAGCTGACCTTGGACTGCCAATTCTGTTTCTTCAAGGCAGTGTCACTGTGACAACAGAATCTCAACATTCCATTTAATCTACAAGGTCGCAACCCCTTGGATTATAGTGGGTAATCTCTCAAATTCTTTGGCCCCCTATAATGCAAAAGCTCTTGAATAAATCACCAGATATTTGCAGAAAGTAATGATTTCACTGTACAGCTAGGCTATATTTGATTGTCTTTAATAGTTACCTTCACTGGCAGTATAACAATTTGCAAACAATAACATCAGTCACATGTCACTTTTGCACTCAGTGCTGGCCAAGGTATAACCCCCGGAACCAATAATCTATACTACTGAACATCTAAATTAAATGTCACTGTGTACTAAGTGGAGGTTATTCATTGGAAACTGAACTTTTGCAACTCTAACATGTATTTTGAATTATCTGAAGGACATCTACCCTTGAACTCTTTCTGCATTAATACACATAGAAAAGGGAAGAGCGGTAACATTTCTAAGAAAAGCCATGCAAAGAGGGAACTGAAATCTCTATTACAGGAAAATGAGTAAACAATTTATTTTTAGCTATCTTTACAGAACTTATGGGCAGCAGATAAAAGGTTTGACTCCAGTATTCCAAGGTTGTCAAATATTTCAAGGTATTCTGCTAGATTTAATAGAGTTTATCATATTTAGACTGCTTTTGAGATGAAGTTTCTACATTCTTTTTCATTTCATGTAAAATTATGGATTTTAACATAATTTTGGATAATTATACACTGCACATGATTGCTGAAAAACAATCAATTAGTAAGAACTGTAATTCTTTCTTTTGTTTTGTATTCCGTGCTTGTTTTTCCTAATAGAGGTGGAACATGAAGAAAGAGTGAAGACAGAGGGTTTAATTAATCTCTTGGGCTTTCAGTCTCAATGGGAACAAACCTTTCATGGACCCAAATTATGAATCCATAAATCCACAAATATGATCAACAATATAAGACAGAAATGAAGACAAACTTATTATGTTCTTTGAGATCCTTCAAAGAAAAATACTATTGACGTAATGGGAGAAATATCAATATATCTGGAAGACAGACAGACCTCAACAGAAAACTTAAGACAAGAAGGAAATGAAGGGCACTTCAAGGGAATTGAGGATGGTCATTCCTCTGACAATTGGTTCACAAATATTAAGCTGACCCTATGCTTAGCTAACTGTCGGCAAAATTACTCTTAAGTGTTAACCTTGAATCTGAGCTCATTTAGAAACAGAAAGTCTCAAGGAAAGAAGAGAAAATGTTTATCTGCACATAATGTCTCAATATCAAAGACAGAGCAGATTTTCCCCAAAGATGATACTGAGCACATTAGGGGAGCAGACCAAAGGCATTAAAATTTTAATATGAAAGTTTCAACTTTGAAATGCAATGGAATTCTAGCTAATTAAGAACGGATCATGTGTCCCAATAAAATTGGCTGATCAAAATGTGTTTTGGTTTAGGGAATCTGACATTCATTTATGAGCAATCTGCATGTCCAATAACAAAGTGTAATATATGATCTCCTCATGGCCACTGGCTTTTCCTTGGTGGCAGTGACAGATGACAGATGGATTTGAGCTTGATTTAGGGTTTTTCACAGCTTGTTTCAAACCAATTGCCAGCTCAGAAAATGCAATGACTCTTAGGCCTTATTGATAATAACTTGAGTGGGTCATTGCCCTCATCTCTGAAACTTGAAGTGACTTGAGGTAAGTAACAAAACTATACAAAGCAAAAGACATACTTGAAATATACTTTTTCTAGTTTAGTTGCTGAATTGAGTGAATTTATTTTTTTTAAAGTATATGAGAAGCATTTTCTAGACACTGGCTTCTTTATCCATTCTTTAGTTTTCCCTTTCCTTTTTAACTATTTGTCTTCTTTATTTTATTATTGATTTATGTGCTTATGTTTTAGAAAATTAGAAGAAAAATATAATCCTTTATCATATAACAGTATTGTTAAAACCTCATCAAATTATGAACTCCATCCGTTGTTTGCTTTTTAAAATTACCATTTTCTCTGTTTTCTACCTCATATTATAGTGGCCATTTATTTAAGGTATATACAGTTTCTTCCAAAAAAACTACAATCTCAGAAAATGATTTACATTTGCTGTTGAATGCAAAACCTTGCATATATATTTAATAATTATTGATTGAAAGAGTGACTGTAAAAGTTGATGTAGCTGTGTGCATCAACTACACACACAGCTATAGTTGTACACATAATGTACAACTATAATGCACTAATAAAAAAGAAAAAAAACGATGAATCTAATAAAAGTACAATTTGTATATGTACATAAAAAGTTGATGTAAGTAGTAATAGATATTGGAAAATTAATTTTAAGCTGGTTGGCATTGTATCCAGTTGGAGCAGACATTTCCTTTTTCATGAGAACATGAAAAATACTATGTTTGCTGTTGAGCCCAGTGATTTACAAATAATTTTTAAATGTTAATCACAGTTGAAAATATATTTTGCCTTGTGATTCACTCCTTACATATAGACATGCATTTATGCATAAAGGCATGCCCTGAACACATACAGATACATATGATTTGATCAAAAGTCTCATGAAATGGTACTTATCTTTACTACAGTCTTGTAGCAGATTTCTGAAAGGATTTCTAGTGAGTCATGTCCCATGCAATCCTCTCCCTGACTGGATCAGCAACTGTGGATTTGATATGATGCTACTCTTGATTAGTTTATATTACAGGAAAATGGGAAGGGATTCTTCAGATGCAATTAATGGCTCTAGACCCTAATCAGCTGGACTTAAGTTAATCAGAAGGGATATTATCATGAGTAAGCCTTTATTAAGCATGTAATCCCTTTAAAAAGGGGTCTACAAAGAGAAGACTTGAAGAAGTAGCAGACTTCTGCCTCCTTTGAAGGAAGTGGATGCCTCTAGTTCTACAAGAAAATGAATTCTGACACCGACCACCTGAGCTTGGACCTTAAGACTAAGAATAAAAGATAAAACCCAACCAGGATAACAATTGCATTGCATCATTTAAGATCCTGAGCAGAGAACCCAGTGAGATATTAAATTATGCTAAAACTGTTAAACCCACAAGAAGTTGTTACACAACAGTAAAAAACTAGGACAATCAAATTTCACTTTTTTACTGCTCTTAAAATGCTGGTCATAGTCAACAATATTGACAGCATGTCAAACAACCGACATTTCAGAAACCACAGTTATATCTTTAAGTCATTTTTTCAAAGATGCCAAAATATTTGTCAATAGAATTTCTTTCTCTTGAATTAAAGCAATTTATGTTCAGAAACTCTCTTAAAGTTTTGAAGCCATTATCCGTCATTTATATCATCTGTTATCAATCTGTTTAGTCATTTTCTAAAGACTCCTTGCAAATCAGCTATCTACCAGATATTGTACTTGACATGGATAGGATTAGTGAGTGAAATATACATGGATTGCCATCCATTAGAACTAAAAGTGTGAAGGTTTGAGAAAGTCATAAAAACAAAGCCTAAAAATCAAAATATCTAATGATAATTGTTCAATATTTACTGAGCACTAATTCAATTATTGAACAGGTTTTAATTTAGGGGTTAATCAGAAATATGAATGTATTTATCCCATATATAGCCTACATTTTATTGGAAAAAATAAAATAATATTTATACATAAATAAGTACTCTATGAGAAGTATGTACTCAATGTTATCATGGCAAAAGACAGTAGAGAGTGTTGTGTTAGGTAGATTTCCATTGCTTTAATTAAGTACCTGATATAACTTTTGAAGAAAGGAAAGATTTATTTTGGCTCACAGTTTTTGAGTTTCCTTTTCATGGATGGGTGGCCTCATGGCTCTAGGTCTAGGCAAGGGAGAATCATGGCAGAGAGCATGTGGTAAAGCAATGCTTCTCACCTCATGGCCACAGGGAAGCAAAGATAGAAGTGTTTGAGGTCCTCATATCCTCTTCAAGAGCATGCCCAAAAGTACCTACTTGATGCAATGAAGTCCCATCTCTTACAATCTCCACCGCTTCCCAGCAGCCCCATTAGCTGAGGACCAAACCTTCAACACATGAGCTTTGGGGGTCCATTGAAGATTCCAGCAATAACAAGGATGAAGCTCTACCGACTGAATCTAGGGAGAATTTCTAGAGGAGTAGACATTTTATATGTACAATCTTACAGTGCAAGGGATTAGCAAATTATCTCAGTGGGGGAAGAACTCTCCAGGAACCTTGTGACCCTTTTCTAGAAGACGTTGCTAAGGAATTTGGTCTCTGAGGTGATGAAAGTTACCATTAACGTTTTGTTTCTAAGGCTGTAGTATGACTTAAAATCATTACCTTAGAATATAAATTGAATTACATGAAATTGTACTACAAGCACTGAGTCAGTTAAGTTCCGCATGGGTAGAGGGAGGAAGAAACTAAAAATGAGTCCTGGTGTTCTTGGTTAATTTCCAAGGCAGGCCTGAAGGAGAAATTGCCAAATGGAAGAAAAGGATAGGAAACATCTAGTTAGAAGGAGTTTGAGGTGGGATCTCTACAGTTTTCAAAAGGGCTGTGTTAAATCAACCCTTGAAAATCAGTTTTAATTTTTATTGGTGTATTATAATCATATGACTGTACATCATGATATAGCCCCCTCTTTCCCCTTCCCATTTCCCCTCCCATCTCCCCTTCCTGTGCTCTGCTTTCTTGACATAGTAAATGGTGGTAAAGAAAGAGTAACTATAGAAAATGGGTCGACATAAATATCACAGTTCATGCAATCGACTCCTAAGAGCCTGTTTCTTAGGTCCCTCTTGGTTTTAATGAAGATTTTTTATTGCTTTTCCAAACCAGGGAAGGTCTGAAGCACCACACTATGTCCATACAACAGTGCTGCTGTCATTTTTCAAAGGCTTTGCACTTCCTCTATAAGAAAAAATAATGTACCTGATGGAGGAAAGGAATTAGCTTTATCTATGGTCCAGGAAAAACAGTTCAAAAATCAATGTATCTTCTGGCATGAACCTAGTGATTCATTTTCAGTATATTAAAAATATTAATCAGTTGCTTTGCATTGAAATCCATGCTCAGAGAACTGATATGGTGGTGATCCTATGCTACTTTTCAACAGAAAATTAGGGTCTTATGAAGAATTGTATAATCATGATCAAATCTAACAATCATAGTGTTTAGTGTTTTAATGTTTTTTTATACTAGATTTAATAGTGTTTGGAAATTTTTCTATTTCTAGCTAATTGATTCCTTTTTTTTTTTAATGCAGAACTATTTTTTTGAGAAGGTGGAATAATACCAATTCAGAAAACATCCTTGTGCAAGTAATTTATGTCTTAAAGATAACACCATTAAAAGTTTAACAGCGATTGTTGTTTCTTCTCTGCAGACTAAAGCAATTCTGTATAAAGAAAAAATCTGGATACTTATTGGTTCTATGTGTGATGATTTCTAACATCCAAACATGTTAGGAAGGATGGACAGCTGAATTAGACCTCTCACATCCCAATGTGAAGAATTTTGACCTCTATCAAGAGTTGTATAGCTAAGCACAAAACTGTCTTTTGTAATATATCCGCAGTTACTCATGGCCTTAGGCTCATGATTCATTTGTTTTTTTCCTCTTTTTGGCAGATTTTCACTATTAAGAAATGCAAATATTGACTATGAAAAAATGAAAGCATTAATATCATCTAAATTTGCACAGTGTTCTGCTCATATGAAATTAAGCATTCAGATCATCCCACTATTTCATATTATTTTCATAATAAATGTTAAAACTCTTATATTTTATTCAGAATCCAAATAAATGTAGACTATATAAAAATGGTCAAAGGACTATCTTTGCAAAAAAAAAACCTTTTAAGCATAAGGGTACATATCAAGTCAAAACATGATATATCTGCTTGATTGTAACTTATTGTGGAACTACTATATATTTGTGTTAATGAAAGAAAAACGTGAGTTCTTTAGCTCATAATACATGTTTTATATGGCTTAGTTATTTAAATTACACATTACGTTCATTTCTTCACTGAAAATGTACTAAGTACTGAAAGTTTTGCTAAAAAACAAACAGAACAAAATACAAATAAAAGTAAAATCTGATAAGTGAGTATCTTAGTGGTACGCACCATAGCAACATGTCTTTTCCCAAAAGACAATCTATAATCTATCTTTATTTTATGTTTATTCCAAAGGGTAGTTTGTGAATTTCTTGCAATGCTGAAGATAAGTGATTACTTATTTCACTCTGTCATTGCTTTGATGTACTCTTTTACTTTACAGTGTTTCTGGCAACTGTATCATTTTTTCCATTGGAACATTTATTTTAGGACAGTTAGCAGAAACAGTGTCCCATGCTCCTGAATCATGCTTACTATACCCTACACTATACCTATGAATCTGCTACTCAGAGCTACCAGGTAAAGAAGCTGTGTGACTTTGTCCAGTAATTAAATTTGTTTCTCATCTGTGAATAAGAAATGAAGATTCTTTTACTTAAGATTGTTGTTTAGAAAATTTCATAAGAAGAATATTTGTACCACATTTAGTATAGATAGGATATGGCACATAAAGACAATATAACTGTTGCTCATTATTAGTGGTATTTTTAACAAAGCTTGGTGTATCTTGAGTAGTTAACAATTACTAAGGAAATCTGGCACTTATACAGTGAAGTGCAGCTTTTATACTTTTAATTAAGATGAATCGAAACATATACCAAAAGAGAAGGACATATCACATCTTTAAGAAAGCTTACCACTTTCCCATCCAACTTAAATTAGATTTTAGTCTCTATTCTCCCATAAAGGAAAGTCACATGGGAAATAAAAAGAGTAATAAGAGAAGTTAACTTCGACTTTAAGCCAACCAAAGATCTTTGTCTGGGTGACTTGTTCACTCCGTTTGCCATGTGACTTCTTATTCATTGTTACAGCAACAGGAAAATTTTTTATTCACCCCTAGCAATGGTTCCACCTTGGGATTTTTTTCGGGTTAAGAGACTAAGTTTGCAATGGCAGCATGATAGTTCTACACCAAAACCTTAAGAGATCCCTTTGTTTCTTCTTGCCCTCTTAAGGTTCTACCATCTCATGAGATGTTGCTTAGACTTCTAGCCTCAGGAGAAGAATGAGTAACACATGCAACAGAGTTACAGTAGCTGAGCCAGCACAGCTTTGCACAGCATTGTCAATGGCGTGTTATCCAGCACAGTTCTGTGCCAATTCAACATTTAACACCATTAATCTTGCGATGCATGGCTGACTCCTATTTTCAGTGTGGAAGATGTGTTGTGGAAGGTGTGTTGACACAAATGGTTCTAACTAAATGGGCTATTAAAACTAATTTTTTTTATTTTTAATAAGAACCTTAATTTCATCAAGTAATTGACTTTAAACTTAATGCTCAATGGTGGGACTGCAAACTGGTACAGCCACTCCAGAAAGCAGGGCTGGAACCACCTTTTGACCCAGCTATCCCACTCCTGGATATCTTCCCAAAAGAGCTAGAATCAGCTTACTATAGAGATACAGTTTCATCAATGTTGATAGCTGCTCAATTTACTATAGGTAAATTATGGAACCAACTCAGATGCCCCTCACTTGATGAATGGATTCAAAAACTGTGGTACATATTTACAACGGAATACTACTCGGCTATTAGAGAAAACAATATTATGGCATTTGCAGCCAAATGGATGGCAATGGAAAAAATTTTGCTAAGTGAAGTATCCCAAACTCAGATTCAAGGTCCAAATGTTTTCTCTCATTCGTAGAAGCTAGAATACAAGTGGAAACAGTATGATAGATGGCTAACCTAACAATTACCTCAGCATGTGTGAATTCTTACATGTTCATGGGGAACTGTGCCTAGGTTCCTGGGAGACGTATGGAGGTGGGGGAGGGAGGGGGAGGGCAATAGGAAAGACATCAAGGAGACTAGAGAGAGGTAGTATGGGGGAATCTAATCTGAGGGGAACCTCTGACTTCCAGGAGAAGTCCAATTAACTTGGGGTTTAAGTAGAGTGAAACATAGAACCATGGGGATCCCAAAGGGGGAAACCATGGTCTGGCACCAGTATTGGCTTGTTCTGTCATTACACTTTTTTTCTTGATTATTTGATGATGAACCCCCCCCTAACTATAAGGGCATATTTATCGAATAAAAATTAAAAAAAAAAACTTACTGCTCAAAGTCTTCTTCCCTTTATCTCATTATGTAACACACATCTTGGGCAAATTCTGCAATTTTTCTCTGCAGTTTAATTTTTAAAACAGACCAACCACAAAACAGTGTGCTATTGGCATAAAAACACAATAGGGATGTTAAAAATAAACTCACATGTATGTTCAAATGATGTTCAACAAGTATGCCAAGACCACTCCTTAAGGAATGGACAATCTTTTAAACAAATGAATGGGAAAATTAAAAGGTACCCACAGAGAATGAAGTTGGACTCTTACTTTATACCATATATGAATAATTAACTATAAATTGGTCAAAAACATTCATGTAAGAACTACAAACTATGAAATTTTTAGAAGAAATTATAAGGGGAAAGATTCATGACATTGGATTGAGCAATTTCTTATACATAACATTAAAAGTATAGGTAATGAAGCAGGGAAAAAGGTAGATAAATTGGACTTCATCAAAATTAAAGGCTTTTGTCCAACAAAGGACACTTTCAACAGAGTAATAAATGAGAAAAAACACTGGCAAAGCATATATATGATAAGGGGCTAATATTCAGATTACATAAAGAATTCAATACAATTCAGCAGCAGGAACAACTACAACAATTTTTATAAATATGGAAAATATCTGAATAGGTATTACTCAAAAGAAGATATACGAATGAATGACCAAAAACCACAGGAAAATGTTCAACACCACTAATCATTTGGTAAATACAAATCCGAACCACAGATAGCACATTATGCTTACCAGGATGGGAGACAGGAAAGAAGGAAGGAAAGGGAAAGGAATGAAAGAGCAAATGAAGGAGGGAAGAAATGAATGACAGGCGTTGAGCACATGTGTATAAACAGGAACCCTTGTGCATTGCTGGTGAGATGTGAAACAATGCAGCCATTGTTTAAAATTGTGTGATGCTTCTTCAAAAATTGAACATATGCATCACTATGTAACCCAGTAATTCCACTTGCAGCATGTATCCCAAAAACTGAAAGTAGGGACTCACCACATATGGTACACTATGCTTACATTTTTCACAGTATCCCAAACAGAAATGATCCCAGCATCTATTCGCAAATGAGCAGCTGAACAAAATATGGCATAGACATACCAGGAAATATGATTTATCCTTTAACAGGAAGGAATTCTAATACATGCTATGGCATGGATGAACCGTAAGGGATGTTAATCAGTCACTAGGAACAAATATATAATTCCACATACATGGCACAACCAGAATAGTCAAAATCATAAAGAGAAAATAGAAGTGGTTGCTGAGAACTTGGGTAATAGCTGTCAAGGTTTAATGAGTGAAGTTTTCATTAGGGAAGATGAAAAAAAAATACTGAAGATATAAGAAGGCAATAGTTGAACAATAATGTCAGTGACTTATTGCTACCCAGCTAACTGCACACTTAAAGATGGAGAATTTCATGGTAGTTAACTTTTTATCACTGTTAACAAATAACTGAGAAGAAAAACAAAGGAAAGGAAAGATTTATTTTGGGTCAGGACTTGAAAGGGTTCAATCCTTGGCTGGCTGGCTCCATTGCTCTAGGCCTGACATGTGGCAGAACAGAATGGCTGGAGGACCACTGCTCATCTCCTTGTAGCCAGGAAGGAGAAAGGGAAAGAAATGAAGGGGCCATGGATAAGACAGAGTCTCCAGGGTATTTCCCCAGTGATCTACTTCTTCCAACCACAACTCACCCACCTATAATTTCCAGCTCCTCTCAGGAACATGTTCAACTATCAATGGATGAATCCACTAAATAGGACAGAGTCCTTATGATAGAATCACTTCTCAAAGCACCACTTGTACCTTTTTCTTCCATACATGAGCTTTAGGGGGACATTCCAGATCCAAACCACATGATATATCTATATATGTATGCATATATACATATAGATGTATCTCATATATATACATATTTTTAAGAAAGGGAGAGAGTGAGAGAAAGAAAATCAATTTTATTTATTTTCTTATCTGATTTTTGTTTTTCTAACACTTAGTTGTGTATGTGTTGCTGGGGATCAAACCTGAGTCCTTATGCATGCCAGGCAAGTAATTTAACTGCTGAGCCACTGCTCCAGCCCCCACAACAATATATTTTACTTCAATAAAATAAACAAAAATTTTATGAGCAAATCAACTCGTTTCAAACCAGTTCTGAATCATCTACTTCTCTCTGCTATTAAGCAAATCTCAAACTTAACGTCATAAATAGTACAGGTGGGATGAAGATAATAGGCTGTGTTTGTTGTTATCACTCAATTGCTTTTTTCTTGTCTCCTCCTATCCTAAGTTTCTAGGGTTAAAACCTAGAAGAAAAGATAGAACTATCCAGGTTTGTTTTAATGGAGTGTTTCAGTTCATTCTGTTGCGATTCATTCAGCTTCCTCTCTCCTCTAGCTGGGTCTGGGTGGAGTGAGGTCGGGGGCCCCTGCTGATAAATGGATTCCACGCATGCTATGCTTTCTCCTGACCTCCATCACTAGCTTGGCTCTGCTCCCTCTGCAGCCCTGTGGCAAGACTAGAGATTCTGTAACTAAGCAAGCATCCAGGCAGGAAGTGAAAGGCAGCTTCCCTCGACTGTTGGCTGTAATTTACATTAAAGTAGTTCAGTGTAAATGGTAAGGCATGGGGGTCTGTGCACTGATTTCACCCTAAGAAAAGTTACACTTACACTTTATCTGGTTTAATCAGAAATGCATAGTCTAATGGAGTCTGGCTAGCATCTGAAGTTATCAATAAGAAATAGACAGATGTTTAAATTAAATATTTTAAATATGCCTGTCTAAATCTTCCATTGGGGGGTTCATTAACTAGGACAAGGCATGTGCAAATAAGTTTTCATTTGTGAAAAGAGTGAAGTTTAGAATCTGAGGGGGGCTGAATTGTCAGTCCTTGAGTAAATAGGGCAAAATAGCAATTTAACCTACCTCATTTTCTATGATACTTGGAGAAATATCTTTGGTCCATCACATGCCACAATCATGCCTGTCCACTTTTCTAGTTGCATGTCACACAATTGATGAAGGATTTTGCTATCTGATGTAGTCAGAAAAATACTTGCTCCTGCTTTCACAATGCTGCTGAAAACTTTCTTTCCCCCTGCAAAAGCACTCAGTAACCAGACAATGGGAATTTCCTGAGCTTCTGAAAGAGGTTGAATGTTTGTTTTGGCCTCCTTGCTAATAAATGTTGCCTTGAGTTGAGATATTTATTCCAGATACAGAGGAGGTGCTCAATAATGCTTGTGAAATAAAGAAATTTCATAGAATTCTTAATAACCTACTACTTTACTGGCAAAATAAGAAGTGAAGCCTGACTAGTAACTGAACTATCAGGAAATTTTATTTGTAAAGTGAAATTTAATACAAAAGGGAAATTGGGTATGGATGGCTAGCTTAGTAAGTAGATAGATAAGTGATGTTTTCATTGGCGTTATATCTGTTCACAATGATTTAAAGGCTCACCTACTATTCCTTTACATTCTTCTTCACTTCTTAGAAATGAGAATAATGCACCCTTTTTAGCACATTCCAGGGTACACCAAGTTAAGTGTCTGCCTTGAGCCCAATTACACTCTTTTCCAAATAGGAGCCCTGTTTCTCCAGTGGAATCATAGAATCTCAGAGGAACAGCAGCTGCACAAGCTGCTGTAATACTGAATAGAACCTTAAGTAAATAGCCTAGAAGGCCAGTGAACAATGAATTATAATAAACCAACTATAATTAGTAATAAAAGCCTTAAAATAACTGTACTCATGAGATAGTATTGGTCATATCCTTGCTGTGTTCTGGAAATAATAGAACCATTTTTTCACCCAATGTAACTACAATGGTAATTAAAAGCTGATTTAGGATCAAAGGCAACCTCAAGGTTATAAATATAAGTAGCTGGCTCTGAAAGTGCAAGTAGCTTGCTCATATCTACATATTCACTTAGGAAAAATGGGAAGGGGGTTTTGGTGTCCACTTCAAATTAAAAAATAATATTATCTGAGGAAAATCAGCTAAGTGAAGCAAATCATTTGATCAATACAGAAGTTTTTTCATATGCCTAAAACATCTTAGGGGAGGGGAGACTTAAGTCATCAAAAGGGGGGAAAAAGCTATTTATAATGTGCTTTCTATCAGAATAGGGAACGCTTTAATCACTAATTTCCATGATGTAATATGTAAAGTAAATTTGCAGGGAATAATGAAAGCTAAAGTATTTGGATGATACTTCCAACAGTTTCTAGCAACAAATGGAAACTTTCCAGGTCTTACCAAATCTCAACTGTTGTATGTGGTACAAATACCTATTTATCATGATTTTTTTTCACTGCTTCATGTTCACTTGTCACTGTAGATTAAAAATTATTTACTTAATACAATCATCACCTCTAGATAAAATAAAAGCACAAAAATAAGACTATATCAAACTCATTAAGGTAATGCTTTAAAAGTATGTGGTGTACTACAGCTGGTGCTTTGGGTGAAGATGAGAAGACATGGACAGGGATTCTCCCAGGGAAGTTCAGTGTAATCCCAGACAGCTGGGATTGGGAATAGGGAGCAAAGCACACAAATTCATCCTCACCTGGAGTCCAGCTGAAGAGACAAATGCTAAGCAATTAACGGCATGGTACACGCAAGGTGGCGATAATGTGGAAGTGCTGGATAGCACAAGTCCAGAGAGCAGTGGGCAGAGCAAGATGGAGGAATTAACCTGGTCTGGGAGTGAAGGAGCAAGACCTGAACAAGAGGCCCATAGCAAAAAGAGCAAGCGTGGCCCCGAGCCATGTGCAGGAGGTGGAAGGGGAAATGATGTGTAAGAGTGAGGGTGCAAAGTGATTTTTGTTTATGTAAAATTCTTGCATGGCACATAAGATGCCTACAAAAAGCCCCAACAAAGCCATTTTGTGCATCTGTCTATTCTGTGAGGTTAGCAGGCAGGAATGATATGTCTATGACTTGAACATTTCCTCTTCCCTTTCCTAGGCTGTGGGCATCCTTTTATGAGTAGAGAGAGCCCCAGAATCCTACTATCCATAGCACCAAAGGAACTCACCCAGGAGAGCAGCACCAGATAAGTCCGCCCTTCCGGAGAGGGAGGGACTAAGTCTGTCTTCATCTGCTCCTCCCCAGGGGTCTACGTTATTTCATATGCCATGTCTTCAATTAACATCAAGTAACTCAAAGCATAAAAGACCACAACTGCAGCAAGCCTGTGATTTGCTTCTTCATTTAAAGAAACATCATTGACCACCTATCAAAGGCTGTCTCCCCATGATTCCTAGGAGGAGTCATGAAAGACAGAAGAAAGTCTTCCTCTCATAAAGTTTATGCACCACTTGTTGGGATCAAATAAGGCCATGATAAAGTTATTAAATCAATAAAAAATAATTTGTGATTAATACTATTTTAAAGGCTATGAATGGAGTGATGGCAGAATAACATGTTTGTGAAGAAACACATCCTTAATTAGGAAATGTCTGAGCTGAGCTGAAACATAAATGAAGAAGACACACTCACATTGGACCACAGGTGAAGAACAGACAAAGGCAAATCTCTAGCCCCTTAGAAAGGACTAGAATATCCTAGGAAGAGAAAGGGCTCATGCTGGCTCAAGAATGTCAACAAGCAGAAGAGAGATGTGTCATGGGACTGGACATCATGCAGGGCTGCCGAGGTCCAGGTGAACAGTTCCAAAGCTGTCCTAAGATCCACTGAAAGTGAAAGATGGGATTAAGCAGGAAGTAACCAGTGCTGTTGGTTACATGCTTTTCAAAGACTTTTCTGAAGCCTACCTACTGCAGGAGAACTGGATTTCTGTGGGCAAGAATGGCAGTAGGAAAATATGCCACACTCAACACTAGTGAGCACTCTGTTTTGGCTAGCTGGGAGAATGGAATAAAGTAACACAAATATGTAGGTATACCAAGGTGGAAATGAAACAGCCAACAGAAAAAGATCATGGAATGATGTTATCTAACAGGAAAAATAAATAATAAATCAAAGAATAAAAAATAAATGCATTAACTCCAAATATGAACTAAAATATTAGTTTGTATAAGGTCTACCTGCATTCCTCCAAAGACCAAAGAATACCTCTCTTCAAACAAGTTCCTTTGATTCAAACTATACTTTGTTTCATGATCCTTCTTCTACTTCCCATGCCATTAGACAGCTATTTTCATACTATGTGACCATATTCCCCTCAGTTTTTCTATTATCAGAATCAAAAAAAGTTTATGCCTCAGATTAATTTTTTCTTAAGTGCCAAAGGAAGCTTTCAAATGATATTCTGACTCATGACAAGGAAAGCACCGCTTTAATTCATTCCAGGGGTGGCTCATTTCTCTTCTTTATGAAGGAGCCCCTTTTCCTTGATGCTCAACATTGGATTATTCATGGTTACAGTTTGACCTGAATCCCTGGTTTTTGACCTTGGCCTTTTGACCCCTCCCATTTCTCATCTGAACTTATGCTTTCTTTGGATTCTGATGTAATTTGTTCTCATTAGCAGACACTAATGAGCACTGCAGTTGAGGTAGAAAGAAGACCTTTCCACATCTCTATCTCTTGGAATTTATTTTGCTGCCAGCACTGACTTCCAAACTGAAGAAAAGTGGCATCAAAATATATTTACAGACCTGTCATCAGAGAAACAAAGACTCTGCTTAGAATATATCTTACCAACTGGGGAAAGCTGCACATATGATTCCAACATTTTTTACTGTATCCACCATAGAGTAGTAGAACAATATGCATAGTTGAGATATTTGGAGTATTTATTGTAATTCAGATCCTACAATGTGTTTTTCACATGTTCTGATTTAATCTTTATCACAAAGTCACCAGATGGGTTTTATTTTTTTTTTCCCATTTTATAGGTTGGGAGACTATAATTTGGAAATGGTGTACATCTTGCCAAGATTATACAAGGAGAAAAATGTGAAGTCAGGATTCACTTCAGGCTGGTATTGTTCCAAAACCCACACCTTTGGCTACTAACTAAAGCATCTTCCGCCAAAGTGAAGCACTTATTTCTTTTTGCTATATTCTGTGATTTGTTCTTATATTTAAAAGAGACTCAGTTCATGTCACAATAAGAAAACAGAATGCTTTAAGGTGAAAAGCTTCCTGTATGAACTAAAAACTTAATTATCATTACAATATTATATTGACAAGATTTAAAATATTAACAATCACATGAATTTTCTCCACGGATTCTTTTGGTAAACACAAAATATGAAACAGCAATTACTATTTCAGTTCGGATACCCATTCTTAAGTCTTATCTAAAACCCAACTTAAACCTTAACATGGTTGATGGAACTTCAGTGTCATGGCAGGTGCCAACCTCTTACTATCCCAAAACAGGAGGGAAAACATGTATTTCTAAATATGATATCATAAAATTTGCAGAATATTAAAATTCTTCTCCAAGGCTAGGAAACATGGTTTCTTTAATAATTCAGACCTCCTGTCTTCCTAGGTGGGCTTCAAATAACAGTGAAAAGTCAGGAAGCCTGAGCCTGCCTTTCCCAGGAAACAAGAGCTGCTTAGCAAACCATCAGAGAGCTTTCCTCTTTGTCTCCACTCGATCAATAATCCTGAGGCGGCCAAAGTATCTCTTCAACAGAGGACTCCACAATTCAGAGCTCGCTCATGAATTGTCTTCAAACAGGAACTTGAAACTGATTCTCTGACCATAGCTCACATGTACCTCATGCCAAAAGTTCTTATTATTTTAAATCTTCTACATTACAGCACTTTCCTTTGGGATTATATTTCAGTAAGTAAAATGCTCTTTGGGAACTATTTATTTTTCTTGAGCTTGTTCCTTTTTTCCTGCCCATCCACGCCTGCCCTCCCCACCACCAAATCCCAGACTTGTCATTTTAAAAATTGAAGTATCAGCATCATCGTAAAGTTTATTCTCTCCAGGCAAGAGTGCACAAAATAGAAAGAAAAGAATGAACTGGAAAACCAAACTAAAACAAAACAAAACTTTAAAAACTCCATACTTCTAAGCTGTAAATCTGTAGAAAGCATACTTACACACATCAATCTATTTTATTTTAAAAGAATAAAAAAATGCCATTAAAACACCACCAAAATACAACAAAAAAAGTCTCACTTTGCAGGTTGAAAGGTTAAACATCCCCAAGAGTTTGCTAAAAGGTGAACTGAGTGATGAATGATAAAAATAGTGTAGGATTCCTTACAGTTTTCCAAGTATTGTAACCTGGGTTATCTCTTTGCCTTCATGAAACTTCTGAACAAATTTAATGCAATGTGCATTTTTCCTTGCTACTAAACCATTTTTATATTTTTTGGAAGAAAACTGTAAGTAAGGTTAGATACAGGGGGAAAAAGGCCAATAAAAAATCACTTTCTGAAAAGAAAAGACATCAGAGAAGATGACAAAGACAGTTAAATTTTGAAGAAGCACATAATTAACGATAGCTTGGAACTGCTCCAAAATCTCATTCACCAACTGGCTAATACTTAGGCTAAAACATACTGGGCGCCAGTAAGAACTCTCAGGGTGAGAGCCCCCAGCGCTGAGACAGTCAGCCTTATTAGAACATCAGGCGTCCCTTGAGAAGGGACTTTCTTCTTCCAATGCAAAATGCACAACAAAGGAAAAGTCAGCTAGTGTTAAATCAATCCAACAGCCAAGTCAGGATGGTTGCTTATGGTGAAAATCAAAGGAAAAGATCACTCGGGTGGGGTGGCAAGGGTAAACACGTAAATGAGAACTTGATGGAGTCACAGGTAGTAGACTTCACATCAGGTCTACCTATGAATAGCAATATAACTTTTCTTTGGTTTTCTGTTCTGATTCATTCAATCATTCAAAGAACTTACCTTAAGCAAGTCCATGTTAGGCATAGGATAGTTATAAACTGAATATAAGAATAAGACACCAACTTTATTAGCAAGCAGCTTCTGGCTTAGACACAAAATTGAAGACTAAGGAAAATCTTGATTACTTTTGAACCAAAAGTGCTCTAAGGAATTTAGATAACTAACCTAAACTAGAAGCAGGGAGGAGCAGCTGTTTGCTTTTTACAACTACATGCATATTCTTGTTCATGAATGTGAAGGTTAGAATCCTGCCTAGGAACATGAAAAGGACCAAAGGAGGCTACTGCTGATTTGCAAATTTGCTCTAATAAGAAGTCACAGATGCTGTGATTGGGTGCATTCAGGAGCAGCTCCTGAGGTTCAGGATGCACATGCTGTCATTTTGGGGATTACCTGCAGAAGTGCTTCGACTGGGGAGCAACTCTCCAAACACCACACAGAGCCGTCAAGATGCCTCTGTCGAATCTGGAAGACAGGAAAAGCATCTGGTAAAGCTATCAGCTTATGACACAAAGGTAGCACTGAGCACAAGTGATAGGAAATATCCACACAGAAAATATCTGCCCACAGAACACAGAGAATGCCAAGGACAGGGGTGGATTAGTGGGCTTATCTCAGAAGTGACAGGTTTCTGCATTTCAGAAGAATCATGCTGGAGAGGGTGACACAAAAGCTTTGTGTGAATAAACCCTGATCCCCATTCGCTGGGAAACCTTGGGTTCCTTTTTTTTGTTCTAAACCCAGTTTGGAAATCCTAGATTAACCTGATAGAGTCAGTTTTTCTCCAGTCTCAGTCTCTGCTTCCAGGAAGATTTGAGTAGATTTGGAAATGCAGTGTTCGTTCTATGGCCATTAACAAACATGATATGGAAGTCTAGATAAAATGTTTCAGAAAAATACACCCAAAGAAAGCACTTGTGCTATGAATAGTTTTGCTTTTCTCCCCCAAAGTCACACAGCTATTTATGTGTCTCTGTAGGGAGGACGTATTTATTTCATTTCCTCATTTAGAGAGAGAGAGCACCAGAAGTCATTGTTTGCCTTAGATTTGGACATAATTCAATTCAGTAGAAAGTAAGGCAGTGGACAAGCATCACAAGGCTGCAAAACAAGGCAGCTTGTACTCTGAAAAGTATCTTCCAAGTCTGTCTCTCTCTGGGTTTGACCTTCATGAGAATCCTGGAGAATTTACAACACACAAGAAAACACTCATGAACCTCATTTAGTGTTGGCAGCACAAGGTAAAAACAACATGAGAATTACACCTTCTAAATATAAACATGATGACAAAGATGACAGGCAATATTTAGGAATACGCATGAGCATAAAGAAATGAAGAATTTTCAGGGTCCTACTTTGTTCTGGGACACTGAGTTTCAACAGACAATCAGATGAAAACTGTCAATTGTGATAAATGGAAAATACCTACTTAGCAAAATCCGATGCTGGAGCTCTAAAATGTTTCTCATTGTACCTGCATTAGTTTCTGGAACTACTAATATAAAATAAATGCAGCAGAAATGTAAAGGCAGATGTTTTGGCCTCTGTCTCCAAGGTAACTATACTAACTGCTAATTTTTAATAATGATCGCCTCTAGAGAGTCTTGCTTCTTGGACCTAACTTTTCAAGGAGGGACCTAAAACTCTGCATGGAATTCTGTTTTGATGGGCACAATGGTTCCCTTTGCCTCTGAAAGCAAAATAACAATAATTAAACAGTTAAAGCTTCTACAGATAAGGCTATTTTCCCCCTTTCTTAAAAAAATATCATCAGGTTCTTTGTAAACACAACCCAATTAAAATAACTAGGTTCATTATAATTATCCACCTCTAAGGACAAATTTTGTTCTCAATGTACAATCTGCACAGAATTTTCTAAATTGTAACTATGACAAAAATTAGTGGTCACCAGAGTTTACCAAACAGCACTGTGAAGAAACACCAGCCCCCTTAGCATGACAGCTTTCATTTACCTAAAGATATTAAAACCCTGTCAATATGATTTCCATCAAGAAGGTTTTCACTGAAATAATAAAAAATGAATGGAGGAAATCAAATGTAGTCATCTAGTTAAATATTCATTTTCTAATCTTTAGGGAGCTGTTTATTATACTTCCAACACCTGGCCTTTACCAGAACGTTGTCTGATTTTAAACTTGTTATCATGCTACAGCAAATTCTAAGAGGGTTACCAGTTAAGCCAGACTATGAAAGAGTCAAAGTTACCAAGTGTCCTCACTCTGAGTCCAGGAATGATTGAATAAACTTTAGATTCTAGGTAAAACATCACTAGATATCCTGATTAACTCCTAGGCCAGACATGGATCATAGAAGCACCCATGATACAAAATTTCAGGAGACACACTTCAAAGTGTGGAACCTATACCTGTATTAGATGAAAAAAGGGGGCTCCTTCAATTTTGCACCTCAGACACCTCATTACTCCATCCAGGTCCTGGCCCTCAGCTCTTTGTCACTTGTGGTAATGGTTTTTAATTTCAAAGTTTTCTTGGTTAGCATGAATATAACAACAAAAAAAAATATTTTCATGACAAGTGCTGTGATACACACCTGTATTCCCAGCGACTCATCAGACTGAGGCAGGAGGATAACAAATTTGAGGCCTGCCTCACCTACTTAGTGAGACATTGTTTCAAAAAAAAAAAAAATTAAAAATGGCTGGGGATATAGCTCAATGTTAAAGCATGCCTAGGTTCAAGTTCCAGTACCAAAAGATATATCCATATATTTTTGTGTGTTTGCTAGAATTATAAGACTGTCTGTTTGCCACAATTACAAATTAATTAGGAACATGCATTTTGACATATTTAAGAGAAAATAAATGTAAAGTTCTAAAATAGGCAGAAGAAGTAAGAAATGAGGTGAATGAGCTAGTATGCTGAAGTGGAAGCTCCTTAGGTCATTTACTAATCTCCTCCCCTCACCCCCGGCGGAGGAGCATGGCTGGCAGGTTAAGCTCAGAAATCATGATAGGAAAGAAACAAGTGGGATGGGAGAAGGAAAATATAAAGAAACATGAGTCAACACAGCAATCAGAAAGGAGCATCACTCAGTGCCATAAAACTATCATCAAAATGCTACCTAAAAGGTGAAGACATACAAACTAGGATTATCAGTTCTTGATTCAAACCTGAATGCAACCTCCTTGGGGGAACTTTTAAAGCAAGTTAGTGTCTGTGATACTTGGGTTCCTCATCTGTTATGTAAGCATAATACAAAGAACAAAAAAACAAAATCATAGTAATAACTGCTATGCTGCTGTAAAACCTACATGCCAGGTACTTTGAAAAGCTTTAGCTCAGTGTTTTGATATAGCCCTGCGGTGATACACATTGTCCTGCTTTACTATAAAGAACAATTCTAATGATAACATAGTCATTAAGTTTATGTATCATATTTACATGTATATATTATTTAGCACACTATATTATATTAGAATAATGCACATGAATGACGACAGCACAGTGCATTAAATTAAACATCTAGAAAAGCACTTAACATGTCACCAAGTTGTAGAAGCTCAAGGGACAGTGACTATTATTAAGGAAAATTATAAATGATTATTTTTTAAGAAAGAGGGGATGGTAAGAGAGAGAGAAAGAGAGAAGCAATTTTTATTTAGTTTTTTTCATGTGACTTTCATTCCTTGGACACTTCATTATGTACATGGCGGCGGGGTTTGAACTTGCGTCCTCACACATGCCACGCAAGCGCAGTAACCACTAGCCACCACTCTAGCCCCATAAATGCTCTTTTGACAAAAGTGAAAGTTTTACAAATTTCTTTTTTTCCACTTTACCATTTATCTTTTCCCATACATTATTCCATGAATATAAAAAGAAAAAAAAGTTCAAGAGTCCATGGGCTTGATCACTAATCTTCCTCAACGCATAGAGCTAGATTTTGGACTCTGGAAGTTCCCACGAATTCAGTAATACTTATAAAGACAGAAGATCATCCAGGTGCTCGGATAAAGACTGGAAAATGGGAAATTCCAGAGGCTGTGGTTTCTCAATACAATACAAATGAAATACTAAGCAGCTTCTGTGAGGTCGGAGCTGTCAGCCTGACAGCAGAGGCACCAGCTCCTGCCCCTGGCAAATCTGGACTCTGGAGCCGAGTCAGGAAGCAGACTGCGGAGTTAAGATGTACACTCAGAGGGCCTGAGCTAGACAGACGACTGTAATGGAACCAACACATTCTTAGGAGTTTGTGAAATGACAAATAGAAACAAAGTCCCTCAGCGCGGTTAGTGTTTGTACGACACAGATATCTCAGCCTGCGGGCATTATTTTTCTATTATAGGAGTTTCAGATTTCAACTCAAAGTGTACAGCTAAATGCTGCTTAGCAATACTCTCCTTTCACTTCTCCATTTAGCTTTGATAACTAAATGGAGGCAGACAAGTCTTCTACTCAAAAGGAAAGCTTTTAGTCAGAAGGTGGGATTTCTATATACAGAAATTGGAAATCCCGAGACGTTGAAACACACACATGTGCACACACATATGCACACACACACACACAGCATAGTTTAAAACAGGAAACATTATCACTGAGCAACTTCGACTTGCCCCCTCCTTCCAGTAATAGGTTGGAGCAAACCCATCACCATGTATGGGGCCATCTCCCATCAGGAAGCAGGACATCAAGAGAATCTTGCTGATTACAAATTATGTATCTATATTTTTCATTAGTCATCTATTCAGAAAATACATAACATAGCTAAGGTTTAACTGCCAGGGCACTGTATGGTTTTCCAATTTCCATTCCAGTATGTCAGCATTAATGTACTAAAATATCCAAAAGGTGCAGTCCAAATTAAACATCTCAGTGGACACCCAGTGGCTTGGATGTGCCTCAGAAGGGAGCAGATCTCCTGAACAGAACTCTAGTTCCTCGAGTGGAAGCTGTGCTCATTACTGTTCTGCGTAATCAGAACACGCATACACAGGGCTTCTTCTGGCACCTGTGTACACCCGAACCCCACCGACCACAGCTGAGATGCGAGGCAGTAGTGAAACTTCAGAAACTCGAATGGATAGATCCGAAGGTAACGGTCTCATAAAACCCCAGGTCTCCTGACCCAGGGTTTTGCGGAGGAAAGATTGTTGATATAAACATGTGGGGGGTAGGGATGACAGCCACCAGGATGTGTCTAAGCTCCCAGTCACCAATCATCACACCCAGGAAAGGGACAGACGCAGACGAATTTGGGATGTATTTTGGAGAACGCTCTAGTCTCAGTTTAGGAATCGCTATAGCGTCAGGTGTTGTACAGTGTAATCAATTACCTTTGCATCCTAACTCTCAGTCAACGCGACTGCATTAACCTGGTTTTGTTTTGTAACTTCTATCAAATATGAAAATATATTGCTTACTTGT
Source organism: Aplodontia rufa (assembly GCA_004027875.1). Taxonomy (NCBI): domain Eukaryota; kingdom Metazoa; phylum Chordata; class Mammalia; order Rodentia; family Aplodontiidae; genus Aplodontia; species Aplodontia rufa. The sequence goes on from PVKS010001505.1 coordinate 67,648, forward strand.
TCCTTCTGTCAGCCCCGCTAGAAAGCTCTGTCTTAGATAAGAGGACGCATGGGTTTCCACCTTTAAATCTCTAGCACCGTAAGATAATGCACAGCACTGTTAAAGAACAAGCAAAGTGTAGAGATGACATAGTAATAACTTCAAGATGCTTTGTCATACTTCGGTAAAAGATTGACTAAAATGTATGCTAAAAAGCATGTGTGAGTAAATACATATCTAAAACACTACATATAAAAGGTGCGTGTGATGCATACACATGGTTTTAGTAGTAATCAAATGAGAACCCATTTCACGATGACTGGCTTATAAAAAAGGGCACTGCTGTTATCTACAGAGTTCTTGGCCATAAAAGGCTTTTGACCTACTTCCTCCTCAAAGACTTCCTCTTTCCCTTCCTTACCTTTTTCTTGATTGACTAGATTTGTAAAAGGGAAACAGTATTAGACAATGACAACAGAGGCCGAAGCTGTGGTCCCAAATTTTCTCATCCTATTCCTCATCTGTAAATCTCTTCTTGTTGTTGTTATAAACAGTGAGAGAGAGAGAGAGAGAGAAAGAGAGTCAATCTGATTTTTTCATCTGGTTTTTGTTTCTGCTCCACTGTGAATGTGGCACTGGGGAATCAACCTGGGTCCTTGTGTGTGTCAGGCAAGCTCTCTAACTGCTGAGACCTGTTCCAGCCCTTCATAAATCTTTTTGTGATATAAAGTCATTGCATAAATATTTGCTTAATAACTACATGCTTGCATTAGCATTCAATATATTTTACATTATAAAATGTTTTTCATTGTAAAATCGATAAGATAATGAATTATACAAAGTATACTTTTAGAAAAAAGTGAAATTAACATATTTCATGAATTGTGTTTATGTAATTTTAAGTATACAAATTTGTTCTTATTAAATGCATTATAATTATCATTATTAGTACAATACTCTATGAGGTCTAAATATGCTATTACTAAGAAAGGAAAAATACTGCCACCCACAAACAGGAAGATATATCTCTAAGTTCAGATGTGTTGAAATACATGCCTTACAACTAATGAAATGCTTTAATTTTTTTAAAGGTAAAAATACAATTGAGTCTAATTCACCAGTATTAAAAATTATATTTTCATAATACAAGATTATAGAACTATAATACAACATTTTAACAGCTCATTTAAAAGCTTATTTAAATTCTAATGTTGGTTTCATGACTGCCATAGCTGTGAAAAAAGACACTTTATATCTATGTATATACCCAATTAAAAGAAATGAAATATTGGATTATTTTTCAATAATAAAAAACTCTTTAAATCCAACCAACCATTTATATGAAAGGTTTTCACTGTTGGACTTGAAAATTCCTGGACAGGGCAGTGGGGGGCATGCATTTTAAAATGCTTATGAGTGAATTAAAAATGCATTTGGAGTTCACTTTCAGATCTCAGTGCAGAATCAATGATTCTACATCTAAGGTGTGTGAGTGTGTGCGCACCTGGTTGTCTACGGTTCATTTTTTACAGCAACAGATAAAAAGGGACATACAGGTAAAAGAGAGAAAAAAGGTATGAGAAAGAATAAACTGAGGAGGAGAACTAGGGAAACCAGCAAGAGGAAGAAGGAAAAAGAGGGGAATAGAGGGAAGAAAGCAGGAGGGAAGCAGAGAGGAGGAAATGGTGGATGAAGATGAGAAAGGAGAGGGAAATATGTCCTAAAGACAGGGATAAATCACTTATCTTCACATCCTAAAAGAATACCATATGGAATTCTTTTTTTTTTTTTTTTTAGTTAAAGATTTCTACTTACAAAAGTAAAATTTCTGTAACATTTCAAAAGATGTTAGATGGGGCTGTATTTTTCATCTCTGACTGCCTATTACTGAAAGCTGATCCAGGATAGATATCATGAAAAACCTTTTCTAAGACCACTGCTTAAGCAACAGTGTAATTCTGCAATATTAAACATATATTACCCAGAGTGAGTAACAGAATTCACCTCCCCTTCTCCCCGCTTCTCTGCTCCCCTTGTTCTTTTTCTTTTCTTTTCTTTTTAAAGAGAGAGGGAAAGTGAGAGGGGAGAAAGAGAGAATGAATTTCATCTAGTTTTTATATGGCTTTCGTTGCTCTGAGACTTCATTGCGTACGTGGTGCTGGGGTTTGAACTCGCGTACTCGTGCATGCAACCCCTGAGCCGCCATTCCAGCCTCTGTTTGTTTTCTTACTCACCTGCCTTGCCTCATTCTTTTTCTGAGGAGTGGCTAAGTTTATTCCTTAAAAGTAAATATTACCTGCAATAAAATTTCCCCTACAATTTATTGAGTTTTTTAAAAATTAATATATGGAGGGCTAATTAGGCAAAAGATAACACAATGAACTATTATTGTCATGTATATTAGTATTACAGAATAGTGATACCATCAAGTTTCAAATCATTTATTTGATTTAGGTGATAACTTCATAAATTGTTGCTTAATAAAAATAATTTTGACAATAAATAATTTATTCATATTATAATGCTGTTTTCTTTCCAGTGCATTTATTATAGTGGCTTTTTAATTTTTTTATTTCTCAATGTATTGGAAAATTGCCAACCAGAACTGTTTGTTAAAATATGACCTTCCTCATTTTTACGCAATGAGGTGATATAAAGAGAGGAACCCAAATAATCGGAACAATATTTAACACCTTTAGCATCTGTTGGAAAGCAAAATGAAGACTAATGTTCTCCTAGAGAGCTCATTCAGTGTTTATCTTGACGACTAGAAAACAAGCAACCAAACAACCACTGAACTGAATTACAATAAAATATACGTTTTTCAGAGAGAGGAACACAAAATCAGTTTTCATTTGGCATGCTAAGTATGCTATATTTGAACAGAATGTTACATATTCATTTCATTCATCATTTAAAGGCAGATAATCAGGAAGTCATTACGTGGCCTGCATTGGGCAGCTATTCGATTAGCGCATAATTGAGCACTCTGTAATTCAGCCAAAGCTGACAGGCTGGGAATGCATAATATTCATCTTAGGTATTTGAAATGTGGGGAAAAGGTGGGGCAAATACTGCTTGCTGGTCAACACTGACCACTGGAATAACAGAAGAGATTTGAAAAAAATTTTAAAAATATTTGCTTATTTATATTTCCTTCCTTTTAAAAATTGTCTTATTGATGCAATTTTGTGCACCTTATAAACTTTGCTACCTGATGGGGAAAGTCATACTCTCTGGCAGCAACAGATTTGCTGGGACTTGTTTTATCTTGCTGATTCCTTCTGTGGTGCTCCAGATGGACCACAGACTCTTTGACACAAAGGTAATAACTTAAGGCAAAACGCTGGTTTTATCCAGAAGTTCATGAAGTGAGAACCTCAGTTTGGAAGTCAGAGTGCAACAGTGGATCATAACTGCTGCCCTTGGATCTGAAATGTCCCCCAAAGTCCACAGCGTTAGCCTTCCTATACAAAGGGAAGGTGAAGTTTCAATCAGCAGGGAAACACATGGGTTTTAGACATAAATATATTTGGCTAGAGAACATTATTATTTTAGTTTTCTTATATTAGTAGCTAAATTTGTGCTTTTAGGAGGAGGGTAGAGTATTTTCTCATTGGCATTTTTTTCCTAGGGTGACTTAAAAACAATGGAAATCTATTTTCTCTTTGTCCTGGAGGCTACAAGTGTGGAATTAAGGTTTAGCTGCAAAGTTAGATCTTGCTCTTCCTGGGGGTTCTTCCTGAGGCTCTCAGGGAGAATTTGCCTCATGTCTTTCTAGCTTCCTAGCATTTTTTTTTTTTTTGGAGTGGAGGATGGCAGGAATTGAAAGTAGGGGTCCTTAACAACTGAGCCAGATCCTCAGCTCTTTTTTTAATTGTTTTTTTATTTGAGACAGGGTCTCCCTAAGTTGCAGAGAACTTCCAATCCTCTTGCTTCAGCCTGCCAAGTGGTTGGGATTACAGACATGCACCATCAAGCCTGACTCTCCTAGCTCCTTAAAAGTTCCAGTGGTCCTCAAACTTTCTTGTCTCCTACATAGACAACTCCATTCTTGGCCTCCATCTTCACATCTTTACCCAACCTTAATAACTTATCTTAACAAACCAAAGCTATCACAATTCTGTTTCCATATTAGGTCACATTCTCAAGTAAGGAGGGTTAGATTTTGACATATCTTTGGGGGGGGACACAATTTGACCCACATAGCACTGCTTCAAATTTCTAAAATGTGGTAATAAAAATCAGACTGATTTTAGTTGGTTGTACTTCTTCATAAGACCACAATATAAAAGACACCCCTTACTTCCTACACCTGGGAAGCTCATGTCCACAATCCACTCATGATACCAACTGCCTTGACTTGGTCAGAAGTCACCCATGATGTACAAGGAAGATAACCTACAATCTTAAGATCATGAAAATAAAGTCAACCCAGGACAGAATGGTAAAGACCTCAAGCAAAAGAAGAGGAAGCCTTCTCTGCCCTCTACTAAATGATTCCTTCCCCAGGTTAAAAGGCAGTTACAGACATGTGTCCATGTTAGAATGAACATGGGTGGTAACCAGATGTGAAGAGCCATGTACTCTTGCAACCTGCTTCTTATGGTAGAGATGGGAAACAGTTTGGGAGGAATGGAGCTGTCAGAAAAGCATGAAATCACATAAGGAAGAGAACTAGAGAAGCTTGAGAAGCATTTGATCACTTTCTTCACCTTCACCTTCCCCACTGGTTCAGTTTGTGTAGTGAAAAAATTTCTTGGTATAGACTCTAGGGTATACCACTGTTTTAGACAGCATTTCTGCTGCTATGACCAAAAGACCTGACAAGAACAATTTTAGAGGAAGAAAAATTTATTTGGTGCTCTTGGTTTCAGAGGTCTAAGCCCATAATAGATGGTCAACTTCATTGCTTTGGGCCCAACACGAGACAGAACATCAAGGAAACGCATGGTGTAGAAAAGCAGCTCAGGGCCAATCAGGAATCAGAGCGAGCTCTTCTCACCAGAGAAAAAATATAAACCCCAAAGTAATGCCCCTATTGACCTACCTCCTTCAGCCACTTCCTATAGTTTCCACCCTGTTAATCTCTGTGAGTGGATTAACTCTCTAATTAAATGGCAACCTTCATAATCATTCACCTCTGAATATTATTGCATCATCTCACAAATGAACTTTTGGGGTATGCTTTGTATTCAAATCATAAGTATTGATAAGATTTCAGGAAGATAGTAAGATAGAAATTTCAAGTCAGACACTAAGAAAATTGACAGAAGATTCCAAAGTATGAAGCGAGATGAAGACAAGTATTTTCCAAAACACCCTTTTGTGAATCTATGAGATCAGCCTTGCTAGGTCAGGAGATCTGAACCAGAAGTACTTCAGACTTGAGGTTTTGGAGAGTGGTTAGTCTTTGATGAGTCCCACTTAGGTCAATGAGAAAGATTAGGTGAAGTGACTCTCATGTCAAGATTAGTGGAGAGTTGCCTCAGTAAGACCATTTCAGGGAACTTGAAAGGTGTCTCCCTGCCATTCCGTGTTTAGGGGTCATGAGGATTGAAGACCTACTTGTTTATGAGAAACCTAGATGTTGAGCCAGAAAACATGGTGCACACCTGTATTTCCTGCTCCTCAAGAAGCTGAGCTAGGCAGGAGGATTTCAAGTTTGATGCTAGCATGAGCAACTTAGTGTGACCCTGTCGCAAAATAAATTAAACGATAAAAAAGAAATCTAAAGACTAAGACATGGAAATGACAAGGGCTAAGTGATGGGTCAAAGAGGTGATGGCACAGAAAAGCTTGTCCTCAGCCTGTTGAAACAAAGGAACAGTGATTTTTCCTATAGCTGACAGGTAATCCCTACATGTGAGAGAACCCATTGGTTGATCTCAGTAAAATTGTCTAGGGGCCATCAGGACTGGCACCTGTTGCTCACTCAATCTAAGCTGTAGAAATCACACAGTCCCAGAGTTGAGGGAGAGGCATAGAAGGTAGGCTGCTCTTCTAGCATTAAGAGAATATTTCTAACAACAAGTAATCTTTAGGTTAGAGAGGCAAGAGATGCCATTGATGAGGGTGTTGATGAAGAGCCCACAAGAAAAGCTCACAAAAAAGACAATATTACTAGGAAATATCTTCCAGAACCTGGGACTATCAAGACACCTCACACATTTACCACTAAAATAAAAATTTTCTTTCTTCCTTCCTTTTCCATCTCCATCCTCTCCAAGACCCCTCATTGGAGCCCTTAGCACTCAAAAACTCAACTTGGAGTAGGGCAGAGAAGATTTAATTGTGAACAAATGTGATCATTTTTGTTACTGTAACAGTTGCTCTTTCTAATTACTGAATGAAAACTGTTGTTTGGTAACTTTAAGGGACCACAGCATGCTCTATTAACCAAGAAAAAGCAGAAAATTCATGGTGCCTAGTTAAATGTTCAGAGAGCCAAGGAGAAAGTAAATCTATTGAACAAATACAAATAAAAAGTGGGATTCTCAGTTGCTGTGATTAAATCCTACGAACTCAGTGAACTGTCTTTGTCGCTCACCTTTCCTACTTGACATTGTATGCAGAGGAGACTGAGGATTAAAATTGGGAGCTCCTTCTCATTCTTTCCTAAGTTGGAGTTGGCTGCTAATAACTGAAGTGTCTGGAGAAGGTAGACTCGATGGAAAAGAGGGCTCACTCAATATTTTGACTCTCCTCTTCTTTCCTATCAATAACAATACCTTGGTGGATAAGGATGCTTAAAAAGGGGCTGGTCAGAATTTGGGAAATCTTGGCTGAGAATCTAAAAAAAAAAGAAAATTCTTTTATCTGTCTAGATAATTTTTTTGTATTCTAGCAACAGACCTTAATGATCAGTAATAATTTGGAACAGCTCTTATATTTCTTTGCTGACATGATTTTATGATGAACTTTACATTAAAAAGAAGGCTTTAGCCATTGGGATTTTTTTCTTAAAGTTTTATAAACTATTTTATGATGAAGACACACAACACATTACTTTTACCTCTTACTAGTCACATAACTTATACAACTTTGTATTTTTATGAATGCATTTTGGTTTGGGGACAAGGGCAACCTGAGTTGAGATGCTATAATAAAAATGAAGAAAATATCATTTGGAGGAATCTGGAGTACTCTCTGCCTACCTAGTGACGAAAAGAAATCAGTAAACCAAAGACCACAAGGAAGTTATATCTTTGTCTATTTGTTTTAGGAGGTGTATATCATGGATTGAATTCATCTTCCCCAAAATGATATGTTGAAGTCCTATCTCCAAGTACTTCAGAATGTGACTTTATTGATTTTGGGGTCTCCCTAGAAGCAATCAAGTCAAAGTTAGATCATGAAGTTGAGCCTAATCCAATATGGGGGCATAAGGATTGTGTTAGTCAGCTTTTCGCTGCTGTGACCCAAGGACCAGAAAAGAACAATTTTAGGAGGTAAAGTTTATTTTATGGTTCACGGTTGGTTTCAGAGGCCATAGTCCATGGAATGCTGGTTCCATTCCTCAGGGCTCAAAGTGAGGCTGCACATCATGGCTCCAAGGAGCAGAGAGCACAAGTTGTCACATTGGGAAGCAGAGCAGAGAACAGAGAGCTGAACTCCATGCCAGAGTCCCAATATATACCCCAAAGGCATGCCCCCAATAACCCACCTCCTCCAGCCACACCCTACCAGCCTGCAGGTGCCAGTTAATCCCTATGAGGGGATAAACTCACTGATTGGGTTAAGGTTTACATAGCCCAATCATTTCACTTCAGCCTCCCCAAATTGTCACATGTGAGCTTTGGGGGGACACCTCACATTCAAATCATAACAGCGATGCAAAAGAAGAAATTTGGATGTTCTCCACGCAAGAGAGAGAAGGTTGGTGATAGAGGTGGCACATCTACAAGTAGAGTGATATTTAGGATCATTAGCAAAGACCGGAGGCCAGAGGACCAATGAAGGATTGTCCCATGGAGCCATTGAAGAGAGCACAACCCTTTTAGCACCTTCATTTCTCCTTCCAGCCTCCACATCCTGGAGGGGGCAAACTTCTCTTGTTGAAAGGTACTCAGTTTCTGCTTATTTGTTGCATCCTTCTGACTAAAATCATTCATTGGGCTACTGATGTGAAGGAGAAGCCTGACATGAAGGTTGACGTTAAGAAACAAACAATAATTTTGATAAAGAATTCACCCTATATAAATTGGGTGGAAGATTACTTTTTTTTTTTTTAGTAGGGTGAGAGGAAGGACACCATGTGTTCTGTAGCATATCCTAAGGTTTTAAACATTGCATGGGTTTCTCTCCGCACAATATTACCTAAGAGCTTTGAAGAGTTATAACTGCCATGATGAAGTTTGGTGAAAGACTGAATGTTGAAGATGGTAACACATTAATGTCTCGTATATCTCTTAGAAAGTAGCACCCACTCTTCACTTTATGATTAATTCTTTTGGTATGCTTTTGCCTTCCCAAGCTAATCAGAGGCTTCCAGGACCAGAAAATGTGCTCTTCTAAAAATTCCCTAGAAAAATGGGAAGTTTACTTGCACACAGTAGGCACTTGATGAATTCAGAGTTAAGTGTGAAGGTTTGACTGATCCAAGATTAGATTTCTGGGCCACACACATTTAAATTCTCTATAAGCAGCTACATATTCCCTGTTACAGTAGACAAGCTGTATTTTTTTTAATCCACTGCATTTTAATTAGCTTTGATTAACAGTGCAAAGAGCTAAAGGAAAACAGGATCCATTTCGGTTTTTTAAAGTCAATATGCAAGGCGATTTACATTCACTAGTCTAACTCTTTCACATATCACCAGCAGAATTGGGCCCCAAGCAATTTATTCATTTGCAGCCATAATAAATGACTCAGGGGATTGAAATGGTGAAAGAGTCTGTCATTTGAAGATTTGTAGTGATTGGCTACAATAGGAAAATGAATTCCACAAAGCCAACTAGAAGATGTATAATGAATTCATTGCTTCAGTTACCACAAAAACGAAATACCAAAAGGTTTATTTCCCACACATAAAACAAAGCTCACTGTAATATCATGTGGAAAGCAAAAATGTCAGGATAACTGAATCCAGCAACAGTTAAACATGTTCAGGCTGCTTAAGCATCTGAGAAAGCCAGAAGGTCCACACAACTTAGAAACATTCCTTGTAACTCTGGATATTTTTTCTGTTCCTTACTGTTTGGTACAACCCTTTTTATGCCTGGTCTAGAAGCCTAGAAACTGTTTTCATACTGACTTATCAATGGGTTTCTTGTTAGGATCTGCCAAAAGGAGGTTAAACTTGGAGACGACTGAAGGACCAAAGCAAAAGAGATGCCCTTTCTCCCCTGCTCATTTTAGTACCTCTGTTAGCAAAAATAGAAGCACAAAGGAAAGGAACACAATCACAATCCAAGCATGGGAGGGAGGGCTAGTAACCTCATGGTGTACAGACTCCCAGAGTACTAAGGGGAAGGCCTGAAAAGTAGACTCAGCAGAACGTCTTGGACATCTGCAGCAATGTCACACTGCTGGGCTCCAGCCAGTGATGGAGCAAATCCTGGAAAGTCAAGTAATGACAATCTAGCTCTTCCCACCTCTAGCCCTCTGTCTTCTCTTTCAGATTTTAGACTAAGAGCTCTCAGAGAGAAAATGGAAATCACCTTCTCAGCTCGAACTATTTAAAAAGAGATTTTATGATGGCCTCAAAAGAGTCTTAAGAGGTCACAGAACTGTGCCACTGAAATTAAGACCCCAGGTTTGGTTCAATAAATTTTAGCATTAATATAAGTTGATTAGACAGCTTCTACAGCTTCAGTACATCTCTTCTATAAACTTCAGTGTAGTAATTGGCAAGGAGTAGAACAACTCTGAAAATTGCAATAAGGATCGCTGAGTGGATGGAGATTAATCTGAAAGCTTTGAAACTCCAAATCCCTGAGCTTCCTTTTGCAGAGAAAGCAGTCCTTATTCCCCAAGCAAGTAAAGAACAGCATTCTTCCCATGCTCTAAGAAACTATGATGAGCTCAACAGGTGCAGTCACTTTGCAAGAAGGTTCCAATTCCTTTCATGGAATGCTCTCATCCCAACTTATTTTCTTCATACCCTGGACCAGAGTCAGGTCCCTGTAGGTCCAGGAGTATGAGAACAGTTTGGCCTACAAGAAGTTGGTTTCTAGGTGAAGGAACTGTAATAATTCCATAATGTATATTGGTAGAACCCTGGAAAATACGTGTGGAGAAGTACTCTAAGGTTGTTACAAATAAATAAATCTGGAAACCATTATGCAATCTGTTAGGATGCAGAGAATGCATTCAACGTATTAGACTGATCAGTGAGTAACTCCAACAGTTTGCTTGATTGAGTGACTGAAAAGCTGAGTTGATGGTCAAAGATATTTAATATACTTTTGAAGGCAAAAGTTCCCTGGAATAACTTTTAAGATAAAATCCAAAGATGGAGAAGCTCAGAATATTCATATTTCTGCGGTGTATTTATCATCCATGTCCTGGGGGAGGTCCAGAGTATCTTTTAGTCACTATGGCATTAAGAAGGGCTGCATGAAATACAAATTAGAATCCTAAAAATCCTTCTGGCAGTAGAAGGAGACTATGATTGGAAATGACATCATTGAAAGGAGCTTCCAGATTTTAGCGGGGATAATAATGTAGACCAGGTCAAAAGTCAAGGATGATTACCCCAAGTAATATACCTGAAACCAGAGGAAGTACAATTTGTGACTATCTTCTTTCCTCAATGACAGAATCGAATGTGTCATGATTGTAGAAAGGGACCCACCCTCGCAGTTAGGGCCAGGGATAAACTACACTAGACACCCTGCCGTCCAGATGGAGGTCTACACAGCTCAATGTCTATCAGCTCACCTAAACATCTTTCTTGCTTAATATTCTTTCCCCTGTATAATTTTAACTGGATAAGAAGATATTCCCCCAAATTGCATCAAGCAACATAATTACTTCCTTACTGGATATTATTTTTAGCTCTGGGCATATTCATTTATAAGGTAATGCAGAAAAATATTTAAGAGAATAAAATTATGATATTAATATTTTTGTGTTAAGGAAACTAGATTTGGTTCTTCATTTACAACACATGCAAGATTTTGAACTAAAAAACTAACTACAGAGTCTTATGATCCCAGTTTCAAATGTAAAACTGAAGACTTAATTTGAGTATGTTTTAAGTTGAAATATCACCATCCAGGTTTGGAACAAATAACAGAACTAAAAAATAACTATATTTATAAGTTGCATTTGTAAAGCATATAAGCAAGCATTGCTTAACTTCTTGCTAAGGTTCATCCAACTATTGAAGTAATTAAAAAGAAATCAAACATATTAAATTTAAACATGCAATTTAAAAGTTGAAGATGTTTAATTAACTAAATGTGTAAATAGGATCAAACACTAATCAAAGGCTTCCTTAAAGGTGATCACTGAAATTTGTTATACCTATAAGAATAAAAACATTTATATGCTGAATTGAAAAACTACAGAACTTGGTTTATAAATTTGTTGTTAGTTTACTGAATATTGATTCAAGTAATGCTAGCTTCTACAAAATTATTTCTGTATTCCAAAACCACAGAGCAGATACAAGATGAAAACCAGGACATTTTGGGGCTAAATGCATAAAGCTTAATATTTTCCATACAACAACAACCTTAAACAGAAGTTCAATACCCCAATTTGTGCTCCCTTCTCATAGACAGTGAAGAAAAACTTAGTTGTGTTTAAATTACAAAAACACGATAGATGATAAAATAGTATGTTGTCTTGAATTTTCAAGGTCAATTTTGACCATAAAACTCCTCATATAAAATTAACACTACTGGAGGAGACTCAGAATGCTCACTTATAAAATTTCAGCCTTGAAAAGAATCTTGGATCTTATCAATTCTAGGCCCTTCACTCCTCAGTGGCAAGGCAACAGAACCTCAGTGATGTAAAATACCTATGGCACAGAGACAGATGATAAAGTACTGAGACAGGGAGCCAAATCCCCGGGTACCTGGGCCAGTGTCATCTCTAATTCATAGTGCTCAACTGATCAACTCTTTCAACACTTGACCCTGGAGCCAGGTCACCATTTTAACCTCCAATTTAGAAAGGGGAATCAGGCAATTAATGCTACATTATGCAGTGATATAATCATTCTGAGAACCAGCCCAGCTGAGATCCTGGAGCTCTCTGTTTTCACAAGGCCCGATTGCTTTCATTTTTCAACCTGGCACCTTCTCTTGCCACTAAGTATTCACTTGGAGTTCTTTTAAAAGGAAAGTTTCACACGCTTCCCATGGCCTCTACTCTCCCATAGAAGGAGTGACATTTGAGAATTCTGACAGTAAGACATCTCTGACTTCAATCACAGAGTGCGAAAATGAATATTTTCCACATGCAACTTTGAAGGTTGGTGCTCTTTTAACATAGCCTTTCAGTTTTTCTTCAGATTGACTGCAGGGAAATCGGATGGTAGTTGAAGCAGCACAACAGAGGATGCTTGATAATCAGCGCTCAGTGTAAGAGGAAGGCTGCACCCAGGCAAGGCAAAGCCCATGGCTCAGGGGGAGATAATTGATCCAAAGAAATTTAGCACTTCCTCAGAAGCCTTCTGCAGTAATTTGTGTGTGATCAAATTCTGCTCTCAAACTGGTGTTGACATTACTTCTGTACTCATTCGCAAATTCCTATTGAGTAGAGGATTTTGGATGGTCCTGGTTGTGTACATTCTAATATACACATACACACTCATTCTAATACATAATCTATATAGTTTTATACTGTATAAAATAATACAGCTTAAGAAAACAGGGGCGTAAAATGCAGGAGATTTTTTAAGAAAAGAAAGAAGTGATATATGAATGCCTCTTTTCTGCCTAGCTAATGTGGAAGAAGAAATCCTCTCTGGACAAAAAAACAGTACAACATCACAGTTTGCAATATGGAAAATAGCATGGTTATGTTTTGAAGACCTAACCACCTAATGTCAGCTCCCTTGCTTTTTGTTTATTTCTATATTCCATAAGCTCCACAATGCATTAGTACTTCTGCTTTAAATAGCCTTTCATCTTTTAATTCTATCCTTGTATTTGCTCCTTTGGGGTCTCTTCATTCATTTTTGGCAGCTTTATTTGCTATCATTTCTCTTTGGTCAAAAAGATTTTTCTGGGGCTGGAGTGGTGGCTCAGCAGTTATAGTGCTTGCCTGGCATGTGGGAGTTCGTGAGTTTGAACTCCAGCACCACACACACACAAAGACGTCTCAGGTCTCAGTGCAACAAAGGCCACATGAAAATCTAAATAAAAATTTATTCTCTCTCTCTCTCTCTTTCACTGTCCCTCTCTCTTAAAAAAAAAGATTTTTCTAACATTTCTTGTGTGAAGGTTTCCAGAGATAAATTTCTCATTTTCTGTCTGTCTGAAAATGTTTCATTTCCCTTCATCTTTGAAGGATAATTTTGCTGACAATGGGATTTTGAGATAGTTGTTCTTTCTCTCTTTCAGGCTTTGGTGATATTGTTTCCCTATCCCTTATCTCCACTTCTGAGAGTAAGCTAACATCTATCCCTTCTGTAAATGACCTCTTCATGAGATGCATCTTTCCCCTACTGCCTCCTTACTGATAAGTTTAAAACAATTTCATTACCTTTTATTTTTAAGTGGTTGTGGTTTGGTTATGATGTGTCTGAGTCTAAGTATCTGGCTTGGAAATTATCTACAACTGTGTGTTTATAGTGATATCTTCAATCAATCATTGAAAAGTTTCTCTCATATTCTCCTAGAAAATTTCTTGTGTCTCTATTTGTAGGATTCCAATTCCATGTGTATTATTAGACTGTTTGATGACTTTTCTTGTGTCTTTTATCAGGTGAATTATACTCCACAAAAATTCCTTTGTTGAAGTTCTAACTTCTAGGACCTCAGAAAGTGAGTGTATTTGAAGATGGAGTCTTTAAAGAGATAATTCTAAAAGTGAGGTCTTTATGATGGGCCCTCATTGAATACCATTGGTGTTCTTATTAGAAAAGGAATTCTGAATGTAGAAATGTACAGTGAAGACCATATGAAAACACTGGGCCCAAGTGGGAATCTACAAGCCAAGGGCAGTCCTCAGAAGAAACCAGCTCTGATGAAATCTTGAGCTCACACTTCCAGCCTCCAGAATTATAGGACGGTGTATTTCTGGAAGCTAAGCTACCCGTCTGTAGTAGGTTCTTGTGGTAACCCTAGCAAACTAACACAATGTTTCTGTTTGTTTTCAGTTTTGCATAATTTATACTGATATCCTGATAAGTTCACTGAATCCTTTTTGTTCTCAGTCCATTCTTCTATAAATACATCAGAAGATCTCCGCTTCTCATATTTCCTTTCTCATGTCTACCATTTCAATTTTGTTCTTCGTTATAGTGAAGAACATTGTCCTGTCAATCCTTTCACAAATTTAACTGGATCCTTCAAATCCCTGACTTTAGTTACTGTAAAATCCTTCTGTGATAATTCCAATATCTGGGCCATTTCCAGGTCTGCTTCTACTGACTGGTTCCTCTTTTGACAACATTTCAGTCACATTTTTTCTTTACCTGTCTCCTTATTTTGGGTTTGTTTGATATTCACAGTGTATACATGAAGAGTAGAGACTAATGTAATTGATACCTTCCTCTAGAACATGGCATGCTATTTGTGTTAGGTTACAGTTTGGGGACTTGATCCATCTAAATTGAGTGGAAATGAGTCTAGGATTCTTTGCTACTTTAAATAGATTTCAGTCCATTCTTGGTTTCAAATTTTTTGAGTCTCATTATGTTGGTATTTTTTTTCTTTTTCTGGTACCACACTCAATTTTCTGCAGCTGTGATGACCTCTAATCACCTTTCTTCTGCTAAAAGCCTGCTTTGCAATACCCTTGATGAAGACCTGAGGTACCTCAGTGGGTTTTTTCTCTATTTGCTTGTCTATGGCTAGTCTTGGGAAGCACTGAAGGTCATATGAAATTTCTTCTTGGCTCTCATTCCTTTCCTAAGCTTCCAACTGGTCACTTCCATACTCCAGGAAGACCTATATCATGGGGCATGTCTTTCAGTTCCAAGTGCTTTCTTCTGGGACCTGACCTGTTACTGTTTGGATTCTAGGTCATTGCAGCTTCTTTGTATCCTGAGCTTTCAGATGGGCTCCAAAAACCCAACACTTTTGATGCTTATCTGGATAGAAATCAATGTTAGTGAGAAGTGAGAGCATGGTCATAACTTGAAATGATCTACAGTCTACCTGCAAGTGGCAATCATTTTTTCCTTGTAGAGTAAGAGACGGCTGCATGTGGCATCTTAATGCTATTGTATATGCTGTTCCCCTCGAACATGTCACTAAGAGCCAACACTCAGCACACATGAGAATGTAAATTGCTCAGTTTTGCTTAAATATTTGATCTATACAGGTGATTGTAGAAATGAGATAGTGTTGTAGATGTGTGTTGTTTTCGACAGCACACTATTCAATCCCTCGTTCTTTTTTTTTTTTTTAAGAGAGAAGGAGACAGAGAGAGAATCAATTTTTATTGAGTTTTTTACATGGCTTTCATTGCTCTGACACTTAGTTGTATATGTGGGGGCTGGGATCTGAACCCATGTACTTGTGCATGCCAGGCAAGCGCCATAACCACCAAGCTACCACTCCAGCCCCAATCCTTCATTTTTAAAAATATCCTCTGGTTCTATTTGGGAAACCACCTCTCACCTAATCCCATTATTTTTTGAAGCGGTTGTTAACACAGAGCTGGGCATGGGAACTTAGCCTATATAACCACAAACCACATCTCTCATTTAAGAAGGCAATTATGAGACTTTTGCCAGGATGCTTGGTGGTGTTCCCTGATGTTTATATATACTGAAGAAAAGAAACTTCCAAGTGTCCCTGTATGCTGATGAAGTCCATCGGGAGCAGAAGACCAGCACAGGGGATATGACCTGGAGGATATCTCCCATGGTCCTCTCTCCTTATTTTGAGAAGTATTTTTGCATAAACTACTTTATTCTGGACTGTTTACTGGTAGGGTAACCTATCATTAGATCCTCTTGTTTCAGCTATAATAAAATGTTTAGATTTCAGTTACTATACTGGGATTTTCAAGTCAGCTCTTGACATAGGTTCCAGAGACTTTTTTCAACCTATTCTTTATAAAACCAATGCAAAAATAAAATAGCTACATTATGAGATTTTATAGTACTATTAGATGAATCACTTCTGTGATTACCCTCAGTGTTCAGATAGAAAATGATGACATAAACGACTAAAAAATGTCATATGGTTACACAAATAGTGCCAGGATGCCAGAAATGTACTTTTCAATATGCTAATTTAGGGCTGGGAATGTAGCTCCATGCTTGCTTTCCATGTGTGAGGCACTGGGTTCAACCCTCAGCACCACAAACAACAACAAGCAAACTGATTTGCTGATTCGGCAATTCTATTTTCTTTTACCATATGAAATAAACTTATTCAGAAGAAAATCATCTACATTATGCTATTGATTATGGAATCCTAATGTCACTCTTTTTTCTAATCTATATTTATAAAAACTAAAATACATCATAAGTTAGCATATCAATATTGGCTTAGTAATTTCAATTCTCACAAAATGAAAGATTTCATCAGCTTGACGTGAGCAAAAGTTGATTCTAATATTGTTACCATGTTGTCTTCACTCATTCATTTGTTGCCTCCCAAAAAAGTTTCTGTTTTATTTTTTAAGAGAGAGAGGGACAGAGAAAGAGAGAGAGAGAGAGAAAAAGAGAGAGGGAATCAAATTTATTTAGTTTTCCATGAGTCTTCTATTGTTCCAACACTTTGTTTTGTATGTGGTCCTGGGATTCAAACCTGGTTCCTCACGCATGCTAGCCAGTTATGCACCATAACTGCTGAGCCACTGCTCCAGGGCCCCCCAAAAAAGTTTTCTATGACCTAAGTAAACATTCAGATTATATGGCCTGTAGTACAGTGAACCTACATTTCATCATGGGTAAAAAAGATACAAAAATCTGTCAACATTATAAAAAAAGATTCTTCATAGTAGTCACAGATTAAAATTATATTCTCTTTTATTTTATTTAATAAATCCCTTTTTGATAATCAGGGCCATAAAGACAAGAGCCGTGTCCAGTTTCTTCTACAATTGTTTCTGCATTCCTACTTTAGAGGCAGTTTATATAATTGGCATTCTTTAGTATTTGGGAGGTGAATGCATGGATGAGAGACATTACTCAAGATTCTCAATTTAAAAATACAGCGAAATTTCTTCCGGCTGGGGTGTGATTAGGAAGGCTTTCTACAGCAAGCAGCATTTCACCTGGGCCTGCACGGCCAGTCCGGATTTGAATGAGATTGGGTTTGAGGCAGGGGACCCACATAAGCAAGAGCACACAGGTGCCACAATACGGAGCACGAATGAAGAATGTCAAGTAGTTGCATTTCGTTGAAGTGTTTGATGTATGAAGGAGAATTGCAGGAAATGAGGTTGGAAAGGAGGTTTGGGACCAGAGGGCCTTTTATTTCAATCTAAGAAGTTTTACTTTTATTTTGTAGACAACGGGGAGTCAGTGAAGGATGGTGCCCTGGAGAATGAACGGAGCCTGGGTACAGGATGATTAATCTGGGAGAAGTCTGCAGACTGGATTATAAAGTGGAGAGACTGGAGGTAAGGAGACAAGCTCCCTATACATTTCAGGTGAATGACAATGAAATCTGAAAACAGCAGAGAAAAGGAAGTAGAATGCAGATAAAGGGACGTATTATAATTGTGTTTACTTCTAACAATTGTTACAATCACAACAGTCATTTACTACTGCAGGCACTCTATGGGTGCACTGGTACATCATTTTTATCATAAACAACCATGTACTTTATATTATCTTTATTTTGCACTTGAAAAGCAGAAGGCAGGCAGGTTACACCTATCATTTGGCTGAGCCAGCATTAGAATGCAATGTGACCCCGTCAATTCAAGATGACACCAAATTGAAGGTAGGAAAATGTTAAAAAATCAAGTCCTGACTAACTCTCTACAGGTGGAATAAACATTAACATGGTTTCCTCCTATTTTACTTGTAGGATTTAAAACATATAACAGTAATATATGGCATATTTGGTATCTCTATTTAGGATGAATTGGGTCTATGATTCCTCCAGAGTATCTAGATGGAATGTTCTAGCAAGTGACTTAAAATATAAGACAAAACCTAAGAATGGTCTGAAAATGGAGAGTTAGAAAGTCACAACACAGAGGAAATATCTAAAATATCAATATTGCCAAGACAAAGAATGAAGACACCAAAATATAGGCTGAAGAACCAACCAGATATGAATGACTACATAGATTAGAAGCAAAAAAGAGAAGTAGGGAACAATACAACTGTGTAGTCACAAAAAAAGATGGTGTAATGGATTCAGTCACATCCTACGTGGGATTGGTGAAGGTCTTGATCCCAGCACCTTACAATAGCCTCATGTGGAAACAGAGTTTTCTAACAAGGTTAAGATGAGGTGATTAGGGTGGCCACAATCCTTTATGATTGTCATTCTCATAACAAAGGGAAAGTTAGTATACAGGGAGGAAAGAGGGTCTAAAGACAGAGATAGACAGGCATGTGACCGCATAAGAAGCAATAGTTCAACAAAAAATCCCAGCGATGGCCAGCAAATACCAGAAACCAGAAGAGCAAAGTAAGGTTTCCCCAGAGTCATCAAAGAAATCATGGCATCACCAACAGCTTCAGACTCTAGAGCTGAGAAACAATTAATTTCTTTTATATTAAGCCACCTGATTTTGGTACTTTTTTCTGAGAGTGCCCAGAAATGAACACAGAAGACAAATCAAGAGATTCTATAGAACACCTATAACTGTCCCACCACCACCACCACCACCAATATGCATGCACCGGCTATAAGACCATTTCAAAGCAAAGATTGGTCAATAGTGCTAAATGCTATAGCAACATCACTGAGTATAAAGACTAAACAAATTCTATTTTATTTGATAATTAGATACTGATTAGTGATCTCTGAGGGATATATTTAGCACTGTGGTGTGGGAAGCAGAGTATTTCTAGCAAATACCTATAAATACCAATAGCTGATGGAAGTATGTAAAACACTGGATTGTAACATAAGATCACGATGAACTGAAGTCTGCATGTTCTATAAATGCATTCTTTTTTTTAAAAAGAAAGAGGGGACAGTGAGAGAGAAAGAGAGGATCAATTTTTTATTTCATTTTTTATATGGCTTTCATTGCTCTGAGACTTCATTGTGTATGTGGTGCTGGGGTTTGAACTAGTGTACTTGTGTATGCAAGGCAAGAGCGAAGACAAGAGCTGTACCTGCTGAGCCACCGCTCCAGCCCTGCATTCTTCTTTTAATTACTAGGATGGCAAAGAAAATGATATCTTCACTCCATAAAATATTAATTAGTATAAAATATATATACATATTCTATCATTTCCAACTTAGTGCGCCTGTGTCAATTTCATTGAAATATCTACAGAATTAAAATTTTGGGAGAAAAAGGTTAAGAATTCTGTAGAGGGGGCTAGAGCGGTGGCTCAGTAGTTACAGTGCTTGCTTGGCATGTGCTAGGATGTGAATTCAAACTCCAGCACCATGCACACCACAAAGTCTCAGAGCATTGAAAACCACATGAAAAACTAACTAAAATTGATTCTCTCTCTCTCTCGCTCTAAAAAAAAATAATATAGAGAATATCTATAAATTAGTGCACATGTAAAGGCTAGTTTTTTGACTTTATTATTGGTAATTTTTATGAAAATGTGTAAATAGTAAACAATTTCACTCAAACTTGGTCTTTATCATTTTCTGAATTGTTTATTCTCATTGTAGCTTACTCTACTTTTTGCAGGTTTTCAAGGTGAACGTGTAGATTGTTGATTTTATACCTTACTTCTTATCTAATATAGACCTTTGAAATGCTATGCTTCCCTTGCATACAACTTAAGTTCTGTTGTACACAGCTTGATACATTAGAGTGTAATTATCATCCTATTAAAACATCTTCTAATTTGCACTTTTTCTTTGATCCACAAAATATTTATAAATAATGGAGTTAGTTTTCAAATAGTTGGGATTCATTGGCTGTATCATCTAGTTGTTGATTTCTAAAGGTAATTGTGTTAGGGTCAAAGATTGTATTTTATAAACATTATTTATTTTTGTAATTTTTTTGATATTTATTTTATTAGGCAGAATGTGGCCAATCTTGGTCAGTCTTCAGATGAGATCTTTTGAAAATTCAGTGCTTTCTCTACTTTCTGGCTCCATGATCCATTAATGAAAACCAGGTCTATTTGGTTGCTAGTGTTATACGTGATGCACACTGACTTGTTATTTTCTGCCCATCTTGTCATGAGCAGCCAATGTCTGAATCCCCAACTCTGCAGATTTGTCTGTTCTTCCCATTATCTTCAACAGTCTGACTCTTCAGTTTTCATTCTGAAACATTAGGTGCATTTACTAAAGAACTGCTTTGTCTTTTTGATGAGATTTTTAAAATTATTAACAAATAAACCCCTTTATATCTTTTAATATTCTTTGTTTTGAAATTCATTTTGTGAGCTAATAATTTAGTTCCATCAGATTTCTTAGGGCTTACGTAGCATAATTTTTCCTTCACTTGACTTCCAATCTTCCCATATCTTTGTATTTAAATGCATGGATTTTAGATAGTGTAGAGTTGAGTTATGCTTTTTATCATTATGATAATCTTTCCCTTCAACTTTTCATTTACTATTTCTGAAAAGGGTGTGATAAAGCCATTGGGAGCATTTTTTAAAAGAATAATTACTGATCTAAGTGACCAAGGTAAATTCATTGGAATAAATATGACTGAAGGAGATAATAGTGATATATTGATAAGTTAATTTAAATATACCATGTTTCTCTATACAAGTGCCCTCTGTTCTAAGCACAGAATATTGAACGTGCTTTTTGTCTTCTTCATAACTTTTGATTTTATTTCTTAATTGTGGTGCTAGGATGGAACTCAGGAACTTGTGCACGCTAGGGAAGTACTTTGCCTCTGAGATTTACCCTCAGTCCCATTCTTCACTTTTAATTACACTCTATCCCCTTCCTGTCTTTTAAAACTTTCCACATTATGCTGAAGATCCCCACTACTTACTATCACATGTTAGACTACATCTGAATTTCTAGGGATCATAGGGCAGCTTTTAGATTAGGAGAAGCCAAGAAAAGGCACACAGCTCATATTTTTATTGTATTAATTTTGGCAGGATAGCTTATTGCCAGCATTTTTGCTTCACAGTCGAACAAAGAAAAAAGAGAGAGAAAGAAAGAAAACAATAAATATTTTTAAAAATAACAGTCTCCATGGAGTCTCATTATATTTGGCTTCTGTGAAATACATCTGATTATGTATTTGACAGATGTAAATTAATATGGTAGTACCAAAGTACTCATTTAGTGACATTTTTCTTTTAAGTATTTTTCTTTTAGCAGCATTTACTCTTAGTACACTGAAAGTTTTTCAATACTTGTATTTGCCACTCTAATAGTAAATGACTCTAACTGTTCTGCTATTCTACTATTGATGCAAGTAGGCTGGGCCGTGATATTTGAGCTACTTGCTATATTTTCTGCACAGGGAATCTTACAGTTATTCTCTAATTGGAGAACATAACAGGCAGGGAAAATACAACCTAAGAATTCATAAATGTGGTAGTTTAATGGGTATTTACTATTTCTTGCCCACATGCATTGGATCATGATCATACAGTTATTGCCAGAACCAGAAGAAAATCTAAATCATCTGGCAATAATTTTAACGTATTTACTATTATAATAAATTCTATAAATTTTTGTCCTTATGAAATTTTTTCCTTTCTTTTGAGTATGTGGGCGAGCCTTTCATGCTTGGCTGGATAATCTAAGTGTCCTGACTTGCTTCTCTGTATGAAGTCTCTTCCTGATGAAATTAATCTTAAGTAATTTTACAGGATGATTTTTCTTAAGTCAGACCTGGATTGTATAGACCACGTTCCTTGTTCAGTTAGCCTACCGTGCTTTCAATATTTTTAGCATGTTCACATTCAGACTTGTGCCATTGGAATCTGCAACAAGTAAACATGGCAATTCTGGCTTCTTTTGGTTCATTTCTACTCATATCATTTATCATGTAGTAATGAAATTTGGGCATTAGTCCTTATAAGGTCTCTTGTATATTTAGCTTGCTATCTTAGATTCATCAGCAATTTCCCCATTTGAGTTTGAAAAGTCAACATTTGTTCCTAAATATAGGGCAAATTTTCCCTCTTGCCCTCCCCTAGCACACAAAATAGTTCAGAGACCTTGTTTCTATGCCACTACTAGAAAAGCATTAACAAGCCTCGCAGTGTTTTAGCAGAAATTTAAACTACAGTATCATATAAATCCTGTTATGGCTAGTCCCAAAGCCAAAGGACTAGAACCCAGTCTAAAGGACAATATACTTTCTTTTATTTTTAAACTTTATGTGCAGTAGAGGTATAGACTATGTGTGTGTGTATGGGGGGGCAGGTTACAAATAGCAGAAATACAACCCCAACAGAGGTCAGGAGTCAATACTCCTCTTTCCTTTTATATTTTAACCTATAAATACTTTTATGACTTAAGCCAGTCTCAGTTGAGATTTTCTTTTGCAAGCAAAAGCATCTTGATACACCTGTGATACTTTTGTTATATAGTAGATAAACTTTTCAACAAATTATGTATGTACTGTGAATAAAGATATGAGAATAAATAATCTAAAAATCAGCAGTCTTATAAAACACTGAATTAAAGGAGAAGTAGGTAGCATGCAAATTATCTTCAACAATGACGGTTTCAACTTCTAGTTCTAGGAGGGAGATGGGGATAGGGTTGAGAGGGTATCACCCCTACCAGCACAGGAAAGGAGTCTGTTTCAGTATTAATTAACAAAACAAAAGTAGTATGTTTTAAAATAAAATTCCATCTTGGGGACTAATAGATTAACTATGCCCTGAAGATTCACAGTATCTTATTGGAAGAAAGTCAAATAATTAAAACCCCGCTTATATAGTATAGTTTAAAATAATACTCATTGAGTAAAATGATGAACAAAATTAAAGAATGTGAATAAAAACAAATCCAACCCTAAAATCTCTAGCATCACATTCTTTGTGGCTCATCTCAACTTACTGGCAATGTGATAGGGTCAAAAGAAAGGGCCATTAGGAAGACAGAAAAAAAAATGAAGAGAAGGAAATTAGGTGAAAAGGAAGGAGGGAACACAAATGAGCTTATTTTCTAAAGTGTGAAAAGTGTTAAGTACCTCATCAATTATATTTGACACAATTAGGAGGATTAATAGTGGCAAGAAGACCTACAGAGCGCGCGCGCGCGTGTGTGTATGTGTGTGTGTGTGTGTGTTCCCTTATACAAGAGCCAGAATTCCCCAGACACCCATAGTTAACTGTCCTGAGGTTTTCTAAATACAGCAACATTCTACTGTGATTGGTTCACTTGAAAAGAGAAAATCAGGAGCAGTGACCAAAACCCCCAAAAGCCTCAGCTACTTTATTGGTATGCAGAGTTTGGCTAAGAGTTTGATTCGCCATCAACTCCTTCTCCATCCTCCTACCTTCTTGCCTGTTTGAATGGCATGTTCTGTCTTGAAATGTCAAGGCTCACTTTGCAATTATGTAATTCAGCCTCTACACAAATTGAGTGATTACCCAACTAGGAAAAAAACTGAGGTTTTAGCTATTTGTTCCTTAATCGTTCGCTGATGGTCCTGGCTGTATTACCAGAGAACGCTCTCCTTGCAAAATCAGACAGCCTCTAACGGGCATTCGCTTCTCAAGTCTATCACCTCTGAAATCTGAAATCTACCTTGGACCTCATTTCTGTGAGTTCTAAAGATTAGCAGACCATTATCACAAGAGGACATTGGCTTAATCATACGGAGATGCCAGCTTTTCCTATTAAGCGTCTGAATCACTCTTGCCAGTCAGTAATGGCCCTTGCATTGATGCTGTTCTTGCTATTTCAAGACTATTACCTGAGTATATATTGATGATGATAAAGTAAATGAATTTTTTTAAAAAAGAAAAAATGGTGGATAAAAAAAAAGCTTGCAGTGAAAATGGGAATCTATAGTCAAAATGGTAAAAAGAGACAATTTTCACATCTGGGGAACTAAAACAAAGTAAATATTCACATGGGTGACTCAGGCAATATTTTGTATGATAAAAATGTTTGAGACATCTCATCACATTAGTCATCTAAAAAAAGAGAACGTGGTAGTGTTATTTGTTTTAGCAAACTCCAAAAATAAATTGTAAGCTGTTTTTAGCACAATCAGTCATTGAAGATTGAAAAATACTATGAAGATTTGAAAGAGAGAGATCTATATGGTAAATTCTGACCACTTGGTCTAAAACTTTCCCTTTAAAACCAACATGACTGAGTCATTCATTATCAGGGATAGGTTCCATGATTATGATAAGATTAGTTCTGTAAAATGTAGCCCGGAGAAAAGGAAAAGAGAATAATGTTACATAAAAAATAAGTAAAAGTCCCATCAATTCAAATCACTCTCTGCCTCTGAAATACAGCAAATTGACGTATAAACCAGGACTAGCACTTTAAGATGTCTACAAGCTTTTCCTCTGTGTTATTCATTAGTCCCCTAGACAGGAAGCAGAAAGCCTCATTAAAGAAATTTAGTAATCCGTTTTTATACCTCCTTTGTGGCTTTTTAGCTATACCCTGGTGTTCTACTCGTTAGTGTTGTTCTAGGGAGCATATGTATGTATATATCCTTAACTTCCCAGTTTACTACATATTATGCCTCTTGTGAATAATGTAAGAACCTAACAATGACATCAGACCATTTCTAATATTATTGTAATACATTTTATATATGCATATGTCTCAAAACATTTCTTTTATTTTGCTTTAAAATAACCAATTCTCTTTTATACACATTCTAAAATGAGATGAAGTTATAGTTATCACATATTTACTATTTCACATTTAATTCCTAGGTATAAATCATTTCCCTTCAGCCTAAATGACTTTTTTAACATTTCTTACAGAGAAGCTTGATGATGATAATCTTAGTTTTTTTTTGTTCTTTGACAGTATCTTTATTTTGCCTTCATTTTTAAGGACTTTTTTTAAACATAGAATTCAAGGTTGGAGGCACGTTAAAAGGTCATGTGAGAAAGTTGGTCTATTAGCATGTGTTAAATCCAGATAACATGTAATGTTTTACAACCTAATACTTTTTTTGGAGATATAGTGGGAAGGGGAAGGGCGGGATAAGGGAGGGTAATTGGGGGGGCACTCCTGGGGGTAATTGCAATATCCAGAATATATACACATTTTATATTATTTTGTTAAAAACTTGTATGGTTGTTCAAAAAAAAAAAAAGTCATTGTCTCCTGGCTGGCATTACTCCTGGTGTATATTGTAGTCTACCCCAACTGGATAACTTTTAATATTTTCTTGCTTTATCACTGGTTTTTAATGATTTGGCTGTGATTTATACAGTGAGTCTTTTTTAATCTTTTTCCAGATATCGTGTACTTTTGGCATCTTGGGTTATTATTTCTATGTGATCTGGGGAGTACCCAGGTTTCTCTCTAACCTCTGATTCCATCCATGTTACATTGCTTGATGTTTTCTCAGAGGTTCATGGGTTGCTGTTCACCTCTTCCTTTTTCCTGGCCTTTTCTGTTTCTTTCCTTCATATTGCATGAGTTCTATTGCCCTGTCTTTGAGTTACTGATATCTACTTCTGCAGTATCCAAACCCCTGGAAAGCCCACCTAGGTCAGCCAGGTGCAATGGTGCAGCCAAGGAACCCCATAATCCTATCTACTGGGGAGGCTGCTGCTAGGGATTGCAAGTGCAAGGCCAGCCTGGACAACACGGCAAGGCCCAAACTCAAAATAGGAAAGAAAGGGCTGAAGTGTAGCCCAGTGGCTTAGCACCCTGAGTTCAATCTTTTCTAAGAGACACAGACACAGACACACACACACACACACACACACACACACACACACCTACACACCTACCAAGTGCTTTTTTATTTCAAATGTTGTATTTTTTATTCCTATGTTTTAAATTTAATTCCTTTTTAAAATAACAATGTTCTTTACCCATTCACTTGGGGTACTTTATTATAACCATCATTCCTTTAACTTCTAACCTATGTGTAAAATCATTTCAATTTTCTGGCTCTTCCAACACCTCTGGTGTTGCTGAAGCCATATTTATTGATTATCCTTTCCTTCTCAACCCTCTACTCCACTCCTCCTGACTACCTTTTTCAAATCATATCAACTTGACTTTTTTATATATGTCTACTAATTCTTTATAAAATGCTGCACAATTGAATGATATTATTGATTCTGAATCAATGTTTTTTTAAGTAGCTTTAAGTTTTATTTAGTTAGCCACCTGATTTATTGCTGAATCTATTGAATTCTTTTGAGGCTTGGTTTTATATTTTGTTAGGAATAGGTTGGAAAACATCTGTTTTTTCCATCTAGAATTGAACTACAGCTAAGGCAGTTCCATTTGTGGGTACCAATTGACAGCCAGCCTGCTCAGCAAAATATCTCCGTTTTGATTGGGAAGAAGTCAGCAGTCACCACGGTGAGTTTGTGGAATAATTGTTTGGTTTAGAAGTTTTCTACTGCTCTTGCCAGTTTGATCATCTGGGGTCTTCCTTTGAATATGCGTAGTTTAGTACAAAACAGCAACAGGTCTGAGCGAAGACACGTGGTGCTCAGTTTCACACAGCTTCCTTCTCTCTTGCCTCATACTTTTCAGATGTCTCAGCAATTCCAAACTCAGACCTCTACTTCCTCAAGTCTGACAATTTCCCTGAGCTTTCCCTGCTCTGAAGCTGTAATAGCTTTACCTACCATCATGCCATAGTGTGGAAACTGGCTTCCAGAAAAAAGCTGGGTGAGTTAGAGGTCTCAAATCACAGATGTCCCTGTTCAGTGAGAGTACATGCCTCTATTTATGTTGAGTAAATGTGAAAACACTTGCTTTATATACTTTTTCTATTTTTAAAATAATTTCTTATGGCATGAGGGCCTGTCTAAAGTATCACTCCATCTTGACTGGATGTGAAAGTCTATTAAAATATTTAAATGAAGTGTTTGCATTATAACTAGGTCAGGTCAGTGTATAAACAGAAATTACAACTCAGGATAAAATGTCAAGTGTGCATTACCCAAGTATGTTCTCAAAAACTAGTGCTCCAATGTGCAATAAATTTGGAGAATTCAGCATACTTGCTATGGTCTGGGTGTGTGTTCCCCAAAAGATCGTGTAAGGGCTTAGCCCTCAGCCTGTGGTACTAATGGGAAGTGGTGGAACCTTTGACAGGGAAGGCCTAGTGGGAGGTCTTATGATGTTGGAAGCATCCTTTTGAAGGGACAGGTGTGATGCCAGGCTCTTCCACTTTCTCAATCTTTTGCTTCCAAGCCACCATAAGTAAGCAACTTCTGCTACCATAAGCTCCCTGCCATTGTGAGCTGCCTTACCACAGGCCCAAAAGCACAGAGTGAGGTATATGCACACACTCTCACTACACTCCCCAAGCCATTCATTATCCCATCGCTGGGTTCCAGGTAACCTTGTGTGAAGGAAACTTTCCTGCTTTCAACTCCTGGGTGGAGTAGCTAGGAACCTGAATCATCTCTCTTTTTTTCCCCCTTTTTTTCTCATTATTTTTTCTTTCCTTATTTTTATTTTCTTTTTAACTGACAGCTTTGATGGATGAATTCTGCAAAATCCCAAATGAAAAAGTCAAGAGGGGATTTTCAAGCACACTTAAGAGAACAAAGAGAGGAACTTTCTTTTGTAATAGATCTGAGGCTATGGTTTGAGAGTCCCCTCCTCAGCTCATGTTGAACTTCAATTGCTACTGGAACAATGTTGAGACAGTTAGAACTCTAGGAGGTGATGGGGTCATGAAAATTCTGCCCTTAGGAGTGAATTTATGCCACTGTTGTGATAATAGGTTAGTACTACAGAAACTCTTTCTTCTCCCACACATCTCTTACCATGTGATCTCTTCTACCATGCTGTGTATCAATAATGCCCTCACCAATGGAGACACTTTAACCTTAGGTTTTTTAACTTCTAACCCAGTAGCCAAATAAATTTCTGTTCATTGTAAATTGCCTAGTCTCTGGTACTCTGTTATAGCAGCAGGACACAAACTAAGGCAACTTTAAAACATTTTTCAAATCATATCATATATTGAACTGATTCTTATACCTACATTAGAAGAAAGGAAAGGGGGAGAGAAGAAATTTAAATAGTGTGTATTAGAACACAATTGAACAGAAGGAGAAATTTATAGTATCCTATAGCACAGGAGGTGATGATAGTTCACCATAACCTAATATATATTTTATGAAGACCAAGAAGAAAACAGATGAACACTTTAAACTCAAAGAAATGAAAAGACATGTAAATGCTAATTACCTTGATTTGACTAATATGCACTGTACCCCCCAAAACATGTTCAATTTTTAATTTACAAAAAGCTTTTTAAAAAATCTGGGGGCTGGAGAGGTGGCTCAGAAGTTATGGTGCTTGCCCAGCATGTGCAAGTACACGAGTTCAAATACCAGCACTCACATATACAACTAAGTGTCAGAACAATGAAAGCCATGTGAAAAACTCAATAAAAAATTTATTCTCTATCTGTACTTCTCTCTTTAGAAAAATTCTGATTGTGATCTGTGAACTATAAGCTTATAAACCAATGTAAGACATTAAAAAGTGTTAGCTGACAAAATTATTAAAAGATTTCTCCTACTTCAGCTTGTCTTAGAACATGCTTTTTGATTTTTTTAAGGTTATTGTATAGAAAACAGCCTGAAATATAGAAAATTATTTTCCTCTGGAGCATAGGGAAATTTCCTTAGCATCAGGGAAGATATAAATAGTGTTTCCCTTTGGTACAAGGAAAGCATGCTTACTTTCTGTTATAAAACATTTGGGGTCCCTAAGCCCAGGGTTGCTGTTCAGTAACATTATCTACATGTAGTTGTCTTCTGGTGTCTCTTCGTGAGACTTGCAGCTCTAATAATTGGCTTAAAAATGCTGAATTCTGGGGCTGGAGCAGTGGCTAAATGGTTATGGTGGTTGCCTAGCATGCATGAGGATTAGGGCAGAGGTTACAACCCCAGCACCATGTACACAATAAAATGTCAGGCAATGAAATCCACATGAAAAAAAAAATAAATAAAATTATCTTTCTCTCTCTCACTGTTCCTCTTTCTCTTTTAAAAAATAAAATACTGAACTCGGCTGCTAGTGCTCTGGTAAATAAAATTCTTTTTCTCTGATTCAGGAGTCTATGTTTTCTACCAGAATGCATAAAGACTGAGCTGACATTTCTTGACAAAAGGCAAGGTAAATTTCTAGAATTATTAGGATTTAACCGAGTTTAGAGTCAGAAAGTTAGAGCTTATGAAACTGGAATATTTTATTCATATTATTAAATTACCTCCCTATAATATTTTAAAGTCTTGTGATTAAAAGAAATATTCAAGATATTTATTTTGTTATATTTTGTGTTTATGTTGTAGCCTGCAATAGGTTAAATGAGAGGCAGTGAAATGGATGCTATATTTAAATCTGCATCCTTTTAAAAACACATTTCAAGCAAATTCTGTTTCTATAAAGTAAAAGAATACTGTAACCTTCTTGCTACTATATTAGTTGTATAAATAAAAATCAGTGCACCTTTCAAATTAGTTTATTTTTAAATAAACAAAGATGAAATAAAACAGTCAATGACCTTCATACTAATTCACATTTCACTAGATATTTATCTTCACTGAAACATTTTCCAATCTAGTTGAAAACAAAATGAAAAAGAAAATACTTACCTACCCCGTTTTTGTAAACTATAAGCTCATAAGTTTCCTGTTATAATTTGCAATGCACTTAATTAATTAGTGAACTCATTTAAACAGTGCCCTTGGAGACCATTTTTCCTTCCTTTTTATTTTACCTAAAAAGTGTCAGGACATTTAACCATTATATAGTACAGTCATACTTTACAGGAAAAGATAAGAAGGCACTTATAATCCTTGGAATGGGAACATCTTACAGATACATGTATATTAATTCACCCTGCAGTAGATTTAATTCTGTTGCAAATAAAAACAATATGTAAGACATCAGCTCTTCCATTATTCTCCATGGTAGTTGGGATATCATGTTAATCGTATACACCTGGAGTTATCAAAGGCTTTTTGTTCCAGTTAAGTGAGATCCAAAAGTATTACATTTTTACTTCAAAACTGAATTTCAGATCAGCACCTCAAACAGAGAAACTAAAGCAATAAAATGAATTAGAAATTTATGATAGGAATTTTAATTTGGAAGAACTCATAGTTTACTTAATTTCTTTAGAAAACTAAAATACAAAGTGTGGTAGGGATTTGTCCATATCTTCTATAGTTTTATAAGAATTGGGTATAATGGAAGCAACCCAAATAGTGAAACAACATTCCATAACCCTCACTGGAACATGGAAAATTAATAGCTCTATATTTCTTCCTTTTTGTGTCTTCCAAAAGGCTCAATTATTATATGAGGTTTAAAGTGTAGGGAAGGGGATTGGATTTTTAAATTATTTTATAATCAAAAGTTCAATGTGTTCTATTTAACGGAATAAATGTAGAAGCTGTAATATAAGTCAGATATGTGAGTGCTCCAGTATGAAGCTTTATTGGATTTTCAATTATAATTAACAGAATAATAACTAAAGATGTAAAC
The DNA here is from genome assembly GCA_004027875.1 of Aplodontia rufa. NCBI lineage: Eukaryota > Metazoa > Chordata > Mammalia > Rodentia > Aplodontiidae > Aplodontia > Aplodontia rufa. The sequence goes on from PVKS010001505.1 coordinate 98,494, forward strand.
AGAAACAGAAATGACTGTACTATCAAACACCTGCTTCATAATTATTTGAACAACAAAATATTTTTGAGTCTCCCACTTATTTATAATCCTGGCATGTTTTTTAAAATTCCTGTCTATGTATCAATCTGCTTAATTATTTTTACAGCTCTCCATGAGACAAAAACAACTCAAAAAATAATCTGATCCAGGTGACAAGCTATAAGCAATAAATCTGTTACTAGGAGGTCAGTTTGCACAAGTATAGCAGAAAGACTAAGCAAATGGAAAAGTATCTGGAAGTGCCTGTAAATTAACCCCTTTGTCAGATGATATTTCAATGACCTCATATATTAATTTAGAATTTAGATTTAATGGGCTCATAGTAATCTTGTAACTGAAAGGTAGGGATGGTTTCAAACACTATCTTTAGAGCTATTGCTAAATAAAAGCAGGCATCTGCCATTCTACCATAAAGGAGGCTATGTACAATTTCATTTGGCATCCTAACAATCTTATATTTGGTTTGAGCAGTACATTTTCATTTCATTCATCATTTAAAGACAGATAATCAGAAAGTCATTACATTGGCCGACACCAGACCCTTCGCTCGATTGTATCATAATTGAGCACTGCAGAGCGTGTGCCAGATCTAATGGATAATGAATATATTATGTCAGTAGAACCGCCTCGGTGAAGCTTCTGGGGAATAGATAAAGGGGGTTGTGGGGTGACGTATAGGGTCACAGATGTTGTGCTGATTTACTGATGGAATGATTGTGTAATTAGGTAATCAATGGCAGGGACTGTGCTGTTGTGGATATCTCACTCTGAAAACAGAAAGAGCACATGATGGACAAGTCAGCAAGGAACCAACACAGTTTAGAAGAACCAGTAACCCTTGAGATGGAGCCTACAGCCACTTTAAACTATGACAAAATGCACATCTCACAACAAGAAGATTAAGATGTAGACGCGGCCCTTAGTTATCTTAAGCTGAGCATATGCAGCAGGCTTATCTTTTTCTCTTTGCTTAGCCAAGGGCTTTTTCTTCATTAGAAGTAATGAAGTAAATGCAGGGACTTCACATTCCACTGTGGTCCATTTGAGTAATCTTTTTTATTTTTTTAATTTTTGGAGAGAAGGACAGGGAGAGAAATGGAAAAACAGAGAGAATCAATTTTTATTGAGTTTCTTCACATGGTTTTCATTGCTCTGGCACTTAGTTGTGTATGTGGTGCTAAGGTTTGAACCCGGCACATGCCAGACAAGCGCCATAACTACAGAGTCACCACTCCAGCCCTGAGGAATGTTTTTTAAATGACAAACTGTGTTTTCCCAAAAGAGTTAGAATTGGCATACTCTAGAGATACAGCTTCATCAATGTTTATAGCAGCTCAATTTACCATAACTAGATTATAGAACCCACCCAGATGCCCCTCGCTAGATGGATGAGTGAATTCAAAAACTTTGGTACATATACACAATAGAATACTACTTGGCTATTAGAAAAAATGATATGGCATTTGCAGCCAAATGGATAGAGATGGAAAAAAATATGCTAAGTGAAGTATCCCAATCTTTGAGACTCCAGGGCTGAATGTTTTCTCTCATTTGTGGAAGCTAGATTACAACTGGAAACAGTATGATAGATGGCTAAGCTAACAATAACATCACTATAGGTGTATTTTTTACAGGAGTATGGGGAACCTTGCCTAGAACACTGGGGCATGAAGGGAGGGTGGCAAAGAGTGGGGGAAGGAATAGGAGGGATATCAAGGCTGCTGGAGGGAGGCAGTATGGGGTATCAACCAGTGGGGTATCTTTTGCTTCCATGAGAAACCTAACTAACACAGGGTAAAGTAGGGATAAACATGGGATCAGGGGGAACCCAAAGAGGAGAAACCAGTGAATGGCATCAGCCTTGGCTTGCTCTGGCATTATGCATTTGTTCATATTGTATGACAACAGTTCCCTCCAAAATGTAAGACTACCTTGAACGAATAAAAATAATAAATAAAAAAGGATATTCTGTGTATAAATGGAGAAAAGAGTATTATTAATTATCTATTGCTATGCAACAAATTACTATAAAAGCTGCTTAATACAACATTTATAATCTCACAATTTCTATGGACCAGAAATCTGGGCAAGAATTAGCTAAGTGCCTTTATTCAAGCTGTCTAATTCATTTTCAGTCTCACTGACAGCTTGGTCTACACTCTTATCTGAAAACTTGACTAGGGGAGGATTTGCTTCCAATTCACTTGCATGGCTGTTGGCAGGATGCCATTCCTCATGGGCCTTTGGACTGCAAGATTCTGTTCTTTTCTTATTATTGGCTGGAAGCCTCACTCAGTTCCTTGCCACCTGGGCCTCTGAATAGAACAACTTATATCATGACAGTTTCTTTGAAGAACACATAAGAAGGGGAGATGCACAAAGAAAGAAAGTGAGTTAGGGCAGATACAGCATGAGAGAGAGAAAAAGAGAGACAGATACACAAATGGAGACAGACAAGGAAGTGTTCAATGGCAAAGCAGCAGACTGCAATTTAATGTGAAGGGATCTGCTATTATTATTGCCTTATTATAATTATTAGAAGTAAGTCACTATAAACTACCTACATCCAGAGAGAGGAAATTACGTAAGACTGTGAGTCACCTTTCTGCCCATCACAGGAAGAATGAAACACAAGTAGTATCTGAGAGACACCACTGTTTTCATGAGAACATGCTTCTCAGATCTCTTACTATATGGAGCACAACTGGCCTACAATACCTGTGAAAGATGTGGCCATGTTGAAGTCAAGTTCACAGTTCCTACAGCCTGCTCCCAATGACTATGTCCAGCATAAATAGTAAGGCAATCATACTTCTAGAGGAGAAAAATCTCTGTGCAACTTTGATTAAAGAACTCTCTAATACCCTTCGCAAAGAGTACTACTTCCCTGCAGTTAAGATGCTTCCACCCAAGTATCCAAACCTCTTTCCTTCTCCTTGTTCCTTACTCAGTGTTAGATATAAACTGTGGTCTGACAAGTCTTCTGCCTTCTCCTAGATCATTATTATTTTCACTCACAGACATTTTCTCTAATACTTTTCTATCCCCACAAAATTCTGTCTTGGTCTACTTCTTAGACATTAAATACTGGCTAATATTTGCTAGTCACTAAATACTGCCTAATATTTTTTTTCCAAAATTGAAGAAATACCTAAAGCCACAGAATGAGAACACTCAGTAAACTCCAAGAAGAACAAAAGAAAAATTCTGAAATATAACACAAAAAATTACTTAAAGTAACCCTGGATGGTATGTGTTTTGGGTGGACTGGGGGCATTTGTCGCAAAGAAAATTAAGTCTTTGATGTGACTGTTCTGGAGAAACTATGAAACACAGATGGCAATGGAAAGATGACTTACAAGTGCTAAAGGAAATGAAATGTCAAGTGAGTGCTCAATGCCAAAAAAAAGCATTCCTCATAACTGTAAGAATGTTTTGACACAAGCAAAAATGAGACTTTGTCACCAAGAGAACACTATTTAAAAAAAAAAGTAATTTATTCCAGCAGAAGAAGCATGATCCCAGAAACAAAGATGGGAAGTAAGAATAAGGAATACTGGTAAAGGTATGCACATGGTTAAATCTAAATTCGTAGTAAATCCATTTTTTTCCTTTTTCCTTTTTATTTTTTGATACTGTGGATCAAATCTGGAGCTTCATACATGCAAGCATGCTAGGCAAGCATTCTACCACTGGTCTCTATTTCCCCCTCTTTTTTTCTCTCTTTCCTCACAGGATCTAAGTTGCTGAGGCTGGAGTTGCACTTGTGACTTTTCTGCCTCAGTTTTTCAAGAAGCTGGGATCACAGGTGTGTGCCACCAGTCCAAATTAATATTAGCTTTTAGAAAAAAATAATTTGTATGATTAAAGTATACATATAATTAAAGTCCAACAAATATTAGAATGAAAGAAATGAAGATTTGAATAAAGTAAATATAATACAAGGAGTCTTAAAGGTTCTACCTGAAAGCAGATGATAATTCAAGAATACATGATCCTATACAATTTCTATGATGAACAGTAAAGCAGGGACTGGAGCGGTGGCTCAGTGGTTTCGGCGCTTGCCTGGCAAGCATGAGGACCTGGATTCAAACCCCAGCACCACGTACACAACTAAGTGTTGGAGCAACGAAGGCCATGTGAAAAACTAAATGAAGTTGTTTCTCTCTTTCTCTGTTTCTCTCACTGTCCCTCTCTAATAAAAAAAAAACAGTAAAGCAAAGTAAAACTAAGTAATAGAAATATATGCTTCTTCTAGAATAAAAAGGTGAGATGGGTGGTATAAAATTGAAAGCAAGCAATAAAATATTAGATTTAGATTCAAATACATTGGTAATTGTGTTAAATACAAATGAAGTTAATATAATGGTTAAAAAGCCAGATTATCAGGTGGCAAAAAGAAAAAATATAACTAATCAGTCTTGGGCATATGACACATGTAATAAACGTCTATAGAATGGTAAGTTAATAACACAGAATGTTGGCCACAGATCTATGCTGAATGGCAGTGGGAAATGATTATATATGGCATGCCAGTAGGCCAGGTATAAATGTTACCAGCTCCATCTACTATGTTCTGACTTAGGGGATAATATTACATTCTCATGGCAGACGGGTATTTTCTACACTATTAGAGGACAGTATCACTTCTATACACTCATGGTAAAAGTGCATCAACACTACTACAATGAGCTTCAAAAGCAATTCTGAGAAAAAATAAATGGTACCCAAGACTTTACTAAAATAGGGCTTATTCTGGATGAAAAACACACAAGAGACAACCCAATGAAAAGGAGGAAAAACACCATACTCCTTGAAAATCCTAAGAGAACCTTGCAAGGGCAGAATATAAAAATTGAAAACTAATTGATGAGGATATAAGAATTCATAATCTCCATGCTGGTTATTTCAGAAAGTATCTTGGGACTGTTAGAAGATTGTGAAAGATCCAATTTACTCAAGAATGAGAAAAATAACTAAATTCCTTTCCATCATCATCATTATCCCCTTTATTATAATTATTGCATACAAAACCAAAAATAACCTTCCCCTTTCATTTCTCTAATCCTCATCCCTTTTTTTAAGGTAGGGTTGGAGGAATTTTCTAATTTGATTCCAGCCTGGGAGGCAAGTAATTTTATTGCAATAAATTACAGAGATATATTCTAGCACATTGTTAACCTTCACATAAATAACAAACTAAATTTGTCCAGATTCCTTACTAGTTAGCCTCTGAGCTTCTTCTTAACCCTGAAATACCAAAGGATCTTTCACACTGATTTAAAATGCTATTTTTATGCCTCAGCACTTGTATTACCTATGCTAAGTAATTGGGCAGCTTCTTACAAATCGGTAACAATCCAGTTGTTCCATGGGTATACATGAGTCCTGATGGTCCTAGAAATGTCTACTGAGATCTTCACTTCTTGTTCTAGGATATTTTGATTCTAGTGAAAGATCTCTGCCAAAAGGCAGTTGTAGGACCTCATTCTTTTATATATTATTTACTTGTAAACGTGGCAAAGATAAAATGCCTACACTGCTCAAAAACGAAGTGATTTCTAGAGGAGAAAATGAAATAATGGAGTTTCTAAATCTTGAGAACACCAGAAACATAGTAAAACACTACTACTACATGATAAAGACCAGAAGAGACATGAGGTTTTAAATCTTCAGCTTACAAGGACAAATAGATTTTATTACATAGAACCGGGGTTGAACTAATTCTTTCCTCGTTTTTCCATTTTCCAAACAGCTTTGCCCCTGGTATACAAACCGACTACACATTGTACACCAATGTATGATAGAGGTGATTTTTAATGGAACTTTCATTTCTAAGGCAAGAGTGACATCCCAGTTTTATAGCATCAAGCTTTATTCTCAGGATGAACTGTCATTTCATTCATATCAGTCAAAGAACTCCTTTCTTTTCCCTGTACAGCAAAACTCTGCATTCCCATAATTTGAAAACTAAAACATAGCCAACAACAAAAGGCCTTTGACAACTTTATTGTCTGTCATAAATCAATCTGGCAAGATCAAGTGACAAAATATGAAATGTCAAACCTATACTTCTGTCTGTTAAAATGATAGTATTCTCTGTATATTTAATGCACATATTTATTTTTTTCTAACTTACCAACAAGAAATATTTCTGGATGCTTAATGGGGAAAAAGTCACAGTGCACAAACAAGGCAGAAAACACCAATTATAATATATGGCTTTACCATTTTTTAAAGGATAAAGCTAAGATTTTTTTCAGTAATACTAATATATGGAATAATTATGCTAAGTAATAAATCTAAATACCACAAGTGTATTATGAGACTTTGAGTAAGGTTGACCTATATGAAATTTTTCATTTTTTAAAGTCAAAATAACTAAATGCAAGCATTTCAAATGATTCATCATAATTATCAGTATAATCTCATTAACACTAACAGTTTTCTTATGGTATATGTTGAGAGAATGTTTTGTGAAATCTAATTTTTAACTTCTGAAATTACAGACTGACTTATGGAAAGACAGTTATATCCAGGATATATTAATACAAATTCTTTAGAGCACCGAGGGGGACAGCCATCATCACTCCATATGAAATGCTCAAGAACCAAAAAAACACAGACTTTTTCTTGCTAGTATTAAAATGAGGAACAGTAGGGGAAATGTGGGTAAGAATATAAATAGATGTTTTTCTCTCATTAGCATGGATTCAAATAAAAAGTTTAAATCTTTGTGTTTATCTGAGGCTTTGGTATTTTTTGAAAAGAAGCACTGTCCTTTGTTTTTAGGTACAGCATTAGGGGGTCATCCATCATTTTGTTTACTGCTTCCTTTTCCTCCTACGCATTTCTCACCTCTGACAAATAATGCTTTGTCTTTTTATACATGCTTTCTATCTGTCATTGCCTCTGCACAGTGTAGCCCCTGATGGAGGGACTGTGTTGGTCTCACTGCTATCTTCCCATCAGTGTGTATTGGGTATGCATGTGAGTCATTTTGAAAAGATGAATAGTGAGTTGGTCAATTCAATGACAAAGAGAAAAAAATTAAATGGTGGATATTGTAAAATGTGATGGCTAAAAAAAATCTGTATGTAATCACAATAACTATAAATGGAATTTAATAGTTAAAATGCAGAGATTATCAAAATGAACAAAAATATGTACACATCAACTTGATGTCGTGTCCAATATATATATAAGCTCAATAGAAAATTAAAAGACTGATTATAGAAAAAATATTTAATATGTAAATACCAGTTAAAAGAAATTCTACATCATTCTTAACATCAAAACAATAAACTACAAATTTAAAAACATTAATAGAAATAAGGAGTAACACTATCTAATGATAAAAAAAATCAAATAACTAAAAGATCATAGAATTCCAATTATATAGATCTAATAAAACAGCCTCATAACATAAACAAAATATATAAAATTTGACAAATTCGTAATTATATTGGGAGATGTTAGCACATTTGTGTAATTTATTTATCAGACAGAACAAAAATAAAAGAAACAAAAAACCTAATAAGGACATAAAATTTCAGAAGCCTACTTACCCAGCTAAATCTAATGGGTATATAATAGGATATTTTTGTCAAAAAAAATAATACAACAGATGTTCAGTTCAACCATATGCAGAATCTGTATTTAGAAAAATAAATACATTTGTATTCATGAAATATACATCACAAGAACACATTCCATAATCAGATGAAATCAAAATACCAGAGAAAAAATCTCAGTCCTCAAAAACATTTTGGAATTTCAACACATTATACTAAAAACATCATTGGTAGTACAGGAAATTAAAACAGAATTATAGATACTTTGAAACAGGCAATGGTGCAAATGATCATAGGATTTAGCTAAGAAGAAATGAGAAAAATTTAAAGCCTTGATGTCTGTATCAATGAAGAAAAAAATCTGAAAAATGACAACCAAGCACTTGCATCCAACTCTGGAAACCAGGAAAAAAAGCAAAAGATAAATCAAAGCAAAATGAAAGATAAGGGTAAGAAAGACTAGAAATGACCAACTAAATTTGGTTTCTCATAAAAACTAATAAACATACATCTCTCAAGGCCAGCAAAACTGGTAAGAAAAAGAGCAAAGAAAATATTATTAGAAATGATTGTAAGTATAGGAGAAATTTTAAAAACAGAAACAGAATATTGTAGGAAACAAACAAGAAGAAAATTTTCCTATAATGATTTAATTTACCAAAAGTGACCAAGGAGATAAAACACATCAAAATCCTTTAGCTAGTGAAGGGGTCTAATTAATTTATTAAAAATATATACCCAGAAAAAACATCAAATAATAGTTTCTAACAGTACCCCAGGAAGAACTAGTAACCAAAACTTGTATTCTTGAAGGTGATTACAAAGATTTGCCAGTCTGTCATATACCCAGAAAATGCATCCAAGTTAGCACACTATTAAAGGCAAGACAAAAAATGGTGACTTAATCAAGTACAAATATAGACCAATTATATTGTGGAGGTACAGTACAGAATAAGATTTCAAAAAGAAGTTAGCAAAACCAATCCACCAATATAATAATAATAATTATTTTTGATGACCAAATTGGGTATTTTTCCAGTTATGTGTCAAGAAATACAATATCAGGACACAATATTAATACATTTCACCCTAGTAAATGGTATAATTTGAAAATAATTATGAATGCTAAAAAGAATTTTGACAGAATTTAATAGCAATTTTCAACTTAAATAAAACCCAGGAAAATCTGGCAATAGGAAAAAGTTGTGAACCTGATAAATAGTTATCGCCTAAACCTGAAAACATGCTACATTGAGTTATAAACCCCTTTCCCCAAATAATTTCCTGGCCAGTGAGAAAGTTGGTCTATTATCCTGTGTTAAATCCAGATAAGATGTAATGCTATACAACATAATCCTTTTTTAGAGATATTATGGGAAGGGGAAGGGAAGGATAAGGGTGGGTAATTGGGGGAGCACTCCTGGGGGTAATTGTAATATCCAGAATCTATTCGCATTTTATATTATTTTGTTAAAAACTTGTATGGTTGTTCAAAAATTAAAAAAAAGAAATAAAAAAAGAGAAAAAGGAAAGTAATCTTGCAAAATTTTAAATGTGAGATATAAAACTGACCTTATTCACAAATACTAAGACTGCCTACATCAAACACCTAAAAGTTGTAACAGTTTGAAAAAAATGAACTGGGCATGGTGGCTCCCATTTGTAATCTCAGCAACTCTCGAGGCTGAGGCAGGAAGATCGCAATTCAAAGCCAGCCTCAACAATTTATCAAGACCTTGTCTCAAAATAAAAAATAATAAAAAAGGGCTGATGATGAGCTCAATGGTTAAGTGCCCCTGGATTCAGTCTCTTGAATGAAAAATAAAACAAATTTAGTAAGAGTTCAATGGAGATGCTGGATAAGACTAATATATAAAAATTGAATTTTATTATACACCAACAGTAAAAAGGTGATACAAAAGAAAAATACCATTTATAATTGTAACAAAAAACAAGGTAGGGTTGGAACCATGGCTCTGCAGTTAGGATGCTTGCCTGGCATGCATGAGGATGTGGGTTTGAATCCTACCACCACGTACACAACGAAGTGTTGAAGCAATGAAAGCCACGTGAAAAACTCAATAAAAATTGATTCTCTCACTCTCACTGTCCCTTCTTCTCTTAACAAACAAAAGAGGCCCCACAAGGTGCTTGCAATTAAAGCTCTTCAAAGTTTACATATTTATGGAGAAAATTATGAAATATTCAAAAAAGAAATCTAAGTTAATGAAAAGAAATATACAATAAAAGGAAATGCAAAAATAAAGATATAAAATTACCTCCAAATTTGTACGTCAGCATGATGGAATTCCAAACCAATTCCCTAAAAGTGATAGTGAATATTATAGAGGTCAACAAAATCAGAGACCTTATGGGATCTTAAGGTGACTGAAACAGCATAATAATCCAGGCTGTGGTTTCAGAGCAATGTCAAGGGGAGTGTGTGTGTATGGGTGCACACCCCTCTACCAGCTGTGGATAACCGGGAGTGATGGGTGACACAGCTAGTGAGTGTCTACAATGTACTTAGAATCACTAAGAAATTGAATTTTTATTTTACTTAATTCTCACTGAATTTGAATGTGACTAGCTACTGTGACCACAGGACTCTTCATCTCTAGAAATAGCCATAGGTGGAAACCTAGTATTTAGCAGAGGTGAGTGCAGATGACCAGGGTGGGTTAGCCACACACAAAAATACACTTTCTCCCTCACAATGTACCCACCCCCAAAACCTCTAAAGGATTGAATTTTAAAAATACAGAAATAAATACATAAATAAAAACTTTATTGCATTTAGAAAAAAAATTTCAAGAGTAATTTTATTGTTTCACCAGAATAGAAAATGTGTTCCTAAATAAGACATAAAAAGAAAAACCATGAGGAATAAAATTTCAAATTTTATGAGCATCAAATATAACCATAAATAAAATGAAAAATATAATATCTGGACAGGGAGATAGTATTTGTAATATCTATAACTAATACTAATATAGTTTTTATGTTCCTAATACATAAAATTACAATTTTTTTTTCAGAGTAGGAAGATTTTATTTAAAAAGCAAGAGAGGGGCTGGAGCAGTGGCTCAGCGGTTTCAGTACTTGCCTGGCAAGCAGGAGGACCCGGGTTCAAACCCCAGCACCACGTACACAACTGAGTGTTGGAGCAACGAAGGCCATGAGAAAAACTAAATAAAGTTGTTCCTCTCTTTCTCTGTCTCTCTCACTGTCTCTCTCTCTTTAAAAATAAATAAATAAATTAATTAATTAAAGAAAAAGCAAGATAGCAGAACAGACTTCCCCCAGGTGGGACGGGAGCCAAGAGCTCCTGGAAGGGTGAGTTTTGCCCTTTTTATAGATTTCTCTCTTCAATTGGTTATCATCTCCTTTCCCCCATACTTGGGACTCGGGCAGCAGAAATTCTGGTTAGGTCCAGTCTTTGGTTTACACCTCAAACACCAATTGAAAGAATGTGGTGACTTCCCTAGCAAAAGGGAGTGTTTGCATCTGGACCCACCTTGCCAGCCCCTCCTTGCTAACTGGGATGTCAAATTGATATGCATATTTGTTCATTAGGAGCCTGGGATGTACTTTGTCTTCTTAAAAAATAACCAGTTTTCCCTTGATTGACTGGAACATTCACATTATCCTATCTCCTTCCCCACCTCTAATTAAGGATACCCTTACTACCATAAGGAATTTTTAACTACAAACAGTGGAGAACTAACTTTAAGACCTTAGAGAGTCAGTACACAGGAGCATCATATGAAATATGGGCACACGTATAAGAGGCAGAAACTCACTGGTCTCAGGAAATACAGAAAAACAAACTGAGACTTCCTACCTGACAAAATACAAACTCAAATGTAACTGACAATCCCAAGAATTGGCAATTATGTCTTCAGTAGGAATTCATATATACAACTTGGAGAAAAGTCAACCTGTGTAACCACTTTGGAGGGAAATACACCATACCTAGTTAAGATGAAAGGGCATATAATTTGTTCCTTAAAAATTTCATTATAGGTAGCCTAAAGAAACATGTTTAGAGGTATAGATGATGCAAGTATTGCTTATAATAGTGAAAACATGGAACAATCTAAAGAGCTACAACAGAATAAAGTATAACTGTTCTTACAGTGACAGATTATACAGCCATGAAAGTAAAAAACAAAATTAGACTTCGGTATTATCATTGCTGCACCTGAAAACTATGCTAAGATAAAAGCGCCCTGGAAAAGAATGCTTATTATTTCAATGTATAATGTTTAATTTTGTTGGGCTTTGTGTGTGTGTTGTATTTGTGTATGTGTGCAATCTCATGTGACATATATCAAAAGATGCTCACAGCCACATCCGTCATCATGATACCTTCTGGAATGACAAACGTAGATGCTACTTCTCAGAAGGGAGATGAACGCAGTGAGTGGTAAACCCACACATATACATACAAAATAATAATACAGGTCTGAAGTTGGAATAAGGACATACTTTCTGAATTTTTATCTTTTCTTCTATCAAGTCACAAATTATTACTAATCCTCTCTCTGCTCCAGATCATCTGCTCCCAGGAGCACACTGGAAAGATGAGAATGCTATTTACTTCTTTGAAATATTTTCATTTCAATTGACAAGGAACCACAGGAAGGAAGGAAGGAAGGAAGGGAGGAAGGAAGGAAGGAAGGAAGGAAGGAAGGGAGGAAGGGAGGGAGAGAGGAAGGAGGCAGACAGGGAAGCAGTAAAAAGGAACTAAAGGAAAGAAGGTAGGGACAAAAGAAAGGACAGAAAATATCAGTTACATTCTGCAATTCCCATCTATCACTATTATTAATATTTATGTTTTATTTCAGATCTATCCATTTAATAGTTTACATCGGTAAATGTTTACAGCTTTAGATGTTTAACTATCTACCTGGTAGCCCTCTCATTTTAATTTACCATCTGATTGAGAGTCTCCATTTTCAAAACCTCCTTTGACAAGGAGGTTCTATCCAACATCCCTGAATTCACTACATGAATCCAAGAGGTCAGACAGAAAGTCTTACTTGGTGAGTAGAAATCTGACTGCAGACGAGATGTCTTTAAAACCTCTTTCTCTATCCCTTCCAGTGGAGGAAAAGAAGGGAAAAAAATAAAATAAAAAACAACGATGCCTCCAATTGCAGCATTACATTCTTAATTTCAGTATTACATGGCCATCTAAAAGCATTTCACAGGTGTTTGCTGGAACTCATTAGACTATTTGGAACTCCTTCATGCTCCCTAAAAGGCAATTAAAATGTGTCTGCAAATTACCTCATGTGGGCCAAAGCACAGCTGCCTCTTCCCCCAGTTACTACACAGTGTTTCCAAACACCAGAAAACTGCTTGGAAACCATCAGTTTGCAAAGGCAAAAAAGGGCCTTTGGGTGGCTTCCTTTCTTCTCATCCCCAGATAGGCCGATTTGCTTGGGGTCTGCTGCCAAAACACAAAAGCAGGCTACTGAGAGATAGAAGTGGCTGATTAGAAAGGCAGCTTTCAGGGTCTACAGATACAATAAAGATTGAACTGATTCAATGAACTGGCAGATTCTGCTCTGAAATCTTCCTCTTCCACAATACATCACACCAAAGCGTAAGAGATTTTAAGGTAGAGCTCCAGCTTTCGCAGGATGCCACTCTCACAGTGTCTAGGTGTGATCTGCAACTAACAAGGACTTCAGGAGCACATATTACTAAGATGTATTCTACATAGAGCAATCTAACATGAGGGGAAAGGTCTTTCTCTATTCCTGGAGATGTTACTTATGAAAACATAATAGATATTGCTGAGGAGGTACAAAACCTTCCTGGTGGTCTTGTGCATTAACCTCTTAATTCCTCTATGCTAGTCACAGCCACCAGGCTGAGGCCTGGAGGGGATATAGCCATGGAGGCAGCGGGGACCAGGTAAAAGTGAGATTCAAACAAGCAGATTCCAAATCACCGGAAATTTGTCAAACATGACTTGGAGGGGTCATAAAATAAGTCTCCAATAATCTGATTACGTGCAAACTTAATTTTAGTCTAATTTTTAATGGGAATTATTACACATGAACTTAAAGTGCATCAACTAATTTTCCTTTGTAGCCTAGATGTTTTTAAAACTTTTGGTATATCATAATATATCGTGTATTATGAAATAATGAACTAGAAATGAAAACAAGTATTAAGCAATAGAAACTGCTATTTATTTTTCCAAAATCTTGTGCCATAAATTAAGCATGTGTAATTATGTTAGTGTCTAAATGTTGAATTCCACCAAAATTAAATGTTTTAATATTTTAAAAAATTCTCTAAGTTGAGATAAAATCTAAAAACTTAGTTTTGCAGCAATAAGATTTGTACATTTCAGTAAAGAAATCTTTGGAATGAAGCAAAGACAGAGAGGTATAGTTAAGCAGAATATTAAAAAAAATAAGATTATGGGGAAAAGGTAACATTTTTCCAGATAGCAACAAAGGCATAAACTTCCAATAAATTCATGGAATGTTGACAGGAATAACTAAATGGTGACTGTAAAGTATTTTGTAATTACACATAGCTAAATAAGAAAAGTTGGCTAATTATCATTTAAAGATACATGGATGACTGTTGGAAAGGGAAGAATGAAATGATGCTGAAAGATTTAATATCTAAATTAGTGGTCATCTTCATTGCTTTACTCTTGACCAATTAGAGACAAATGCAATTTTAAAGTAAATGCTCTGGGACTTTGTTATACTTTCTGTGCAACATGAACTTCTACATGACAGATGGAGGTGAGTGGAAATGACTTACTGTAGCACAAAGCACGCAAAAGCCATTTTGGTCTGGATATGAGGTGAAACACCCCCTCCCCCAAGCTCCTGTGCAAATTCGGGAATATTTAGAGATGAAACCATTGGATCATAATAACTGTGACCTAATGGGTCCATCCTACTTTGCATGGGCTCGCTGGGTGGCAGCTGTGGGAAGGTAGGGCATGGCTGGAGGAGGTGGGTCTCTGGGGTCATGTCTTGGAAGTGTTCATCTTCCCTGTGACACTTTTACCACCCCAGCTCTCCTGTTTTCTGGCTCCACATGAGAATGTAAGCTCCTTGCAGACAGGAATTTGGTCTGTTTCCCTCACTGCAGCCTCAGGACTGGCTCTACTGATGTGTTCCACTAAGTAAATCAGGACACTACATATGTACTTCTGTAACAATTATTGGCACCGGTGTTTGAAGATGATCATATCTATTAGAAGGTCAATCTTTGTCCTTTAACATGTCTGCAAATTCAGTTTTCTCTCTGGGGCCATAATTAATCAGAATCAAAGGGAAATGATTCATATTAACTAAAATGACAAGACACTGATGTATGAATAAGCATATTAAAGGTTAAGAAGGCTGGTTAGGACCTAATCAACGCATTAAGAATGTATTTGTGTATATCAGTCCAGGGATCAGACTGGGCACTGAATACTGGAGTCATCAGCAAAAAATGACCTTTAAAGCCTCTGTGACCTCTTATGTGGCTTCTAAATATTTTATATTACTCTCCCTCTTTAACTTAATTTTTAATCAAGTTCTGGTCACATTTTCATGTTACCATATGCTTCCTTTTGGCATTTGAGGTATTCCAAGTTAAACTGCATATGTATCTCTGCATGCAAACAATAGTTCCTTCCTTCCCTTCCCTGCCTCCCATTATTTGCCAGACAAGGGAATTCCCTTCCTACCCTCTTCTTCAGCATGACACATAGTCTTTGTTTATCTCTTTATTGGTTTATTTGCCTTCTTATCACCTCACCTACGCTGGAAGAATTACAGTGCATGAGCTTGGGCGATTGGGCTCTCCTCTTACCTTCTGGAAATATTTAGTTCCAAAAGCAAATGAGAAGCTAGTGGAATAACATGAATGTTGCCTTAACGATTGCATTTTCTGAAATCAGGATAATAATATAGGCTTATAAAAAGAATTGAACAAATATAAGTAAAACACCTGGAACACAGATTTTCAATAAATGACAAGTATTTCATTAACATTGAATAATAATCAATTCACATTTTTTCAGGTAATCTGATGAATTGTAGCCAAAAATTTAGGTAAAGCATTTTCTAAAGCTTTATCAGAAATCTGCCACAGAAGCCTAAAATAAGCATTGTGTTTCAAGCATACAGAAAACCCTCCCTTTTGAGCTTTTCCTTTTAACTGGTGTTTTGTAAAATATATTCATCATTTTGAAATATGGATTAATTGCTATGATTCCTTAACTTCCTAATTTAGTGTTTTGAAAAATGGTTTCCATTTTTGGCATTTATTTTGCCATATTTTATATTCAACTGAACTTTACTTAGGTTGTCGTCAGAAGTTTTACGTGATGGAGTTAGCGAGCAAAGTCAGCATTTGGCAGCACCAGCTTGCACTCCTTAGAAAGCCGGTCTCCAACACACTTCAGCAATCCGTGACAGAAGACGGACGGCGCCAAAGTCTGCCACATTAGCACACTCAGACAGGCACGGTGGGCTTTAATAGAAGAAACATACACATTCAATGCCTTAAACCCACACAAAACAAATATCCCCCAGAAGGCCCACTGGTGTCCTTGGCATATTATCCAGGACTGTTGCAAAGGAAGAGCTGAAAGTACCTGTAATCCTCTCCCTTTCACTCTCGATGAGGTTGGAATGGGTGCACGGTTGGGTGAGGCGCTATGAACTGTTGAGGCACATAAAGATTTCTGGTATCATGAACACTGCTCTCTGGAGTTCCAAAACCCCCAATCTAAACTTATCTGCAGCTCATTCAGGATTTCAGTGGTAGTTTCTGATGTCTATGCTTAGACTCTTATCACCTAATTCCCACCAGTTCTTTGATTACAGATAACACCAATACTATGCCTTCTCCAAAATCTTGGGGATCACTTTCCTGCCTTTGTCAGCTTAGTCCTGGTGAACCTGAGAAAGCTTGACAAGAACTCTGTGCTATAAGACCCTGTAATGATGATTATGTCCTCAGATTTCTAATCGTGAAATTTGCATTATACTGAGAGCTCTGTGCTACATTTCAAATTACCTTGGGAACATTGAAATATACATTTTGAACACCAACAGTCCCTGGTAAATGCCTTACATAAAAATTTCTCACTGTTAAAAAGGTTGACACCAATTTAAAACAACTTTCACCTATTAAGGCCAGTTTGTTATGTTTACATACCAGTGAAAACATTTTTGAACACATTCATTCATGAACCTGTTCCTTTCCCTCTCCTGAAATGCAGTATCTTAAACCTGTGTTTCTGTCACTGGCTCAATGAATCCTTTAGTTCATGGAAGATAGAAACCCAACAAGGATAACAAACAAAGAGCTATTAAGAATTATTTACTTGGGGCTGGAGTGGTGGCGCAGTGCTTACGGCACTTGTCCGGCATGTGAAAGTACACGGGTTCAAACCCCAGCACCCACGTACACAACTAAGTGTCAGAGCAATGAAAGCCATGTGAAAAACTCAATAAAGATTGATTAAAAAAAGAATTATTTACTGCATCAATTCACACAGTTATATGGCTACTCCACAGGCAGAGAGTCAAAAACAGTTGGCTAAAACACTGGCTGCGTAGCATGGACAACATGGGGGTGAGCAGCTGGTATGGTTTAGATGTGAGGTGTCCCCCAAAAGCTCATGTGTGAGACAATGCAAGAAATTTCAGAGGTGAACTGCTTTATGAGAGCTTCATCCTATTCTGTGTGTTAATCCACTTGAATGGATTAACTGAGTGGTAACTGTATGCAGGGTGTGGCTGGAAGAGGTGTATCATTGGGGGCGTGTCTTTGAAGTATACATTTTGTCCCTTTCTCTCTCTCTCTGCTTCTTGCTTACCATGTCCTGAGCTGCTTCCCTCCGCCTCACTCTTCTGCTATGATATCCTGCCTTACCTCTGGTCTCAAGGAACAGAATTGCCCATCTGTGGACTGGGAATTCTGAAAATGTGAGCCTTCAAGTAGACTTTTCCTCATCTAAAATTGTCCAGGGACTGGAGCAGTGGCTCGCTGGTTATGGTGCTTGCCTCACATGTGCAAGAGCATGGGTTCGAATCCTGCATCATGTGCACAATATTGTCAGAGCAATGAGAACTACATGAAAAACTAAATAAAAACCAATTCTTTCTCTCTTTAAAAAATAAAATAAAATAAAATTGTTCATCATGTCTTTTAGCTAGAGCACCAAAAGAGCTGATGAAAACAATATACATGCATTGGTGGTGGGAGCTAGAAATTAACCTGTCCATAAGCTATGTGGCAATCTTTCATTGGACCTGGGCCAGTTTGCACCTGGACGAAAATGTGCCTACAACTCTGTGAGCTGTCCCTTGAGTGCTTTTGTATGTTTGTTTGCGTGTTAACATGTAAATATATTTCAGTAGAGGTCTCAATTATTTGGGGGCAAGCAGTTGTGTTCAGATTTGGCTGGACTGGTTGGATATTCTTTGGTTATTTATTTTGAACATGAATGTAGTAGGGGAGGTCCTGCCATTTATCTTAAGCATAGAGCAGACAATCATTCTGTTTCAAAAGTCACCAACTGAAACTTAACCTTACGCTCCTGCATCAGCTCAAATGCCTAAATGGACATCAGTAGCACTTCAGAGGACTTCAAAATAAATTAAGGTCTGATATTCACTCTAGTCCTACAAATTCTGAATCTCTGAGGTTAAAATCTAGGAAATAGTTCTTTAAGACAATGAAGCAAACAACAGCAGCAGCAACTTCCCACATGAAAAGGGAAATTAAAATTACTACATATTTATATACCCAACAGGATGGCTTTAATGGAACACTGGAAAAATGGCTGATGTGTGCAGTGGGTGGGAAGAAACAGCACTCACATACTGCTAGAGGGACGCTGGATAGAACCACTTTGGAAAACTGTTAGATCTTCCCGCAAGAGCTGGTGGAACGTGTATCCTGCAACCAGGAATTGTGCTCTTGGGTACATAACTAAACCTAAGCGTGTGCATGTTTATTAAAAGCCATGTTTTGGAATGTCCATAGCTGCATACTTTGGAATCATGCAATATGAGAAAGTACTAAAATACCCATTTATTCATGCTTACACAGGGACAAATAAATTGTAGCATATTAACCCCAAAAGAGAGAGCATGGTTCAGTGAAAATCAGAGAGAAGCTATATGACAATGTGAATTAATCAAACATAATGCTGGGTGAAACTGGCCAATCACATATAGTTCATTCCTTTTAATTAACTTTATAAAGTTAAAAAACATGAACACTATCTATTAAGTTAGAATTGAGGACGGTGCATGGTGCATGGGGAAGGGAAATGACAGCTGGGGGTACTCATGTATTTTGTGTGCTGGGGACACTGATTCTGGATCATATTGCCAACAATGTGAACATGTTAGCTTTGTGAAACTTAAGCTGTTCGCTTATGATTTGTATATTTTCTTGTACACATGTTAAACTTCAAAAAGAAACTTATAACGTGAAAAAATTTCCATGTACTTTGTGGATGGGCCAGTCTACTTTTCTAATTTTACATTTTTTTTGTAGATTCACCTTCACTGTTCCGGCCTATCTTCCACTGTTGAGTATAAACTTACTCAAGCCAAGGATTTTGTGAGGTACAGAGGTGGGGATATGGGTGACTGCTGATACAATTCTTATTTTGGAAATTTGCCATGGTTCAATTTTAGAACAGTATCTTTTCCCATCTTTCTCCAACTTCAACTTTAGTGTAAATAATAGGTGAGTTGCAAGGATCTGCAATTATAACCACTTAAAATGATTCTTTTTTTAAGAGGGAGAGAGAGAGAGAATTAATGTTTTTATTTAATTTCTCTCAAGGCTTTTGTTGCTCTAAGACTTTGTTGAGTACCTGGGGCTGGGGTTTGAACTCAGGTCCTTGTGCATGGTAGGCAAGCACCGTATCCACTGAGCCACCGCTCTAGCCCAGCCACAGATCCAGCCCCACTTAAGGTAATTCTGAAGCTGATAATCTCAATGTAGGTCCAAATTCCAGAAAAACTGTCTTAAAATGAAGAAATGAATTATCAGTGTGGATGATCCAGGTACTGTGGCCCAGAGACAAGACACATTTGACTTTGGAAAGCTATACTTGCACCTTTGAATCCTGTGTTACACGTGGCTGTCTCTGTGTAAATGTGAGTCTGTATCTTTCTTTAGTGTCTTACAATGTTTGTGTTGTTTATATTTCTAAAATCAAGTGGTAAGAGTTAAAAAATTTCTAACAGATTAGAAATAATTGCTTTATATAAAGTACACAATGATATTAATGCAAAGCAAGTCTCCTGTGTGTCAAGCAGTCTTTGCAAGTGTGAGACAAAGAACGTGTGTAATGCATGGTCTCTGTACTTATAAAGGCACAGGGAACTCTTGCAGACCATGTTATTTGAGTTTTAGCTATTTACTTGTTGCAATGTTAATGTCTGATATTCTCTTCCCCCATACTCACATCATGGTGCCAGGCCCATTTTCTTTCATACCAGTCAGATTTACTCAGAGAACTCAAGAAAGCAAACTATAATTGATATTAAACTATTGCAAATTAAGAGAATGACATATCACAGAGCCATATGTGAATATACACACCCTTTTACTTAATTGCTCTCTATTTGGGTAGATCTATGCAATTGCTTGTCTTTTTTTGCACACACAATTACATAATGAAAAATTTCGAGCTGTTTACAAAATCCAGATGAAGACGTGCACAGCTGATAGGCAGGAAGTCAACAGTGCCTTATGCAGCTTCAAAAGAAATTCCTGCTAAATTTCCAAAGCTTTCTTCTTCCTGCTCAATCCCTCCTTCCTTCTTCCCTTCCTTGAGTGTATATTATCCACTTAATTCAAAAACTGTCCATATTTGTTGCAGAAATTTGTAAAAAAATAAAAAAGCTCAGGGAAGAAGATAAAACATCAGTGACATAGCAATAACCAGTCACGGAGAATTTGTATAAATGTTTTTTCATGGTCTCTTTTAATCTTCTGTAGACACACACACACACACACACACACACTCATGTACATGTATCCTCTATAACTATAGCTATAACAGCATGTATTTTATAATAAAAAGTGATGATGCTACGCATGCTATTTTGTGAGCTGATTTTCCACATAATAATATATAAATGAATAATTTATGGATTCAATTTCAAATTAGCAGCATTTTTACATCAGCTTAAACTGCAGACTGCATTTCCTGCAAATGAGATCATTGTCCTGTGTGTTGTATCCACATTGAAAAACTCACAGCGAGAGAAAATAGGAGTGAAAGAAGGAAGAAGGAAAAGAAAAGAAGGAAAGAAACTGAAAAAGGAAAGAAGGGAGTGAAGGAATGTGAATTATCAAGATTTTTCTACAATTTAAGAATCTTCAAAATAACTCCTCTCACTAAATCCAATTTTTAAAATCATTTTCTTACATTGTATAGCAATGCTTTGATATTATACCTTTTATGTAGTATAATTCATTGATCTTCAAGGAGAACTAAACCAAAAAAGAGAAATGTCCTTGTTTTCTCCACAAGTACAGGAAAAAAATAGAAATTGAATATTCAAGGAAAAAATTCCAAGATTGTAGATCTCACAGTACAATGCCACCCTTGCGTCAGGCACTAAAAACACTGAGTATGAAGAATACCTTTGTCAACCTCTCTGAACTCAACTTTACATAAGTAGAAGATCATCTGAAAGTCCATGCATATTCAAACTTGGAAAAATGTTAGTTGAGAATGAGAGTTCACAATTTCTTAATTTCCTCATTCAATATTCAGTTGCTTTGGCCAGTGTTTACAAAAATTTTTATTCATTCTTTGGTTTAAGAATGTTTGTCTCAACTAATCACACTCTCCTAGTTAAGCACAAGTACTTTAATACATAAATAATGCATATGATGATTTAATTTTAAAAATAATTTACAGATAACTTCTAATGTCTAGAATAGAAAATAGAAGTTTTCAAGCAAATTAATTTTTTGTTTTTGAAGAGAGAGGGATAGAATGAGAGAGAAATATAGAATCAATTTTTTTATTTATTTGTTTATCTGGCCTTTGCTTCTCCAACACTTAGGTATGTATGTGATGGTAGGGTTTGAACCTGAGTCCTTGCACATGCCAGGCAAGTGCTCCAACCTGCTGAGCCACTGCTCTAGGCCCTAAACAAATTAATTTTTGAGATTTTTACCAAATGCATTTACGAAGAACAATGTGGGAAAATGAATGTGTACAAAACAGTAAATAAAAGCAATAAAACTTGGACAGTTAGTGATCTGATTAAAATGCATATTCACATAGCATTTGAATTTAAGAAATTACTTTGAAGACAATTTTCCTATTAATTTAGATTAAGCAAAAACAAATTTGGGTAGAGATATTTACACTATAATTACAAAAATGATGAAACACTATTGATCTGAAATATATATATTTACTTTTATAGGACTATAGTAACACACATGCACATGATTGTAGGCATATGTATAAGACCTATGCCAACTAGGTTACAAAAGTATGGCAACATAGTCATGTGGGGCTGGGTTACCCACTTCTATGCCCATTCATTTATCTTATTCCAGTCATAGTTAAATTGGTTTTCTTTTTTTCTTTTTCTAAGGGAGAGAGGGGGAGAGGAGAAGAGTGAGAGAGAGAGAGAACAAGAAAGTTAATTTCATTTTTTTCATCTGGTTTTTCATTGCTCCGACACTTAGTTGTGTATGTGGTGCTGGAGTTCAAACCTGGGTCCTCCTGCATGCCAGGCAAGTGCTCCAACCACTCAGCCACCACTCCAGCCCCAAATTGATTTTCTTTTTTAAACCTGATTTTTAAAGATTTGTTTGACACAGTCTTACATATTGGAGGGAATCACTGTTACATATAAATGCATACATGGATATAGACTTAGTAAGTTAAGGCCGATCCTAGTCCAGGATCTCCCCCACTTCATCCACGTCATGATCTCACATCTCCTGTGTAATTCCCCCATGCTAAAATTGCAAATGAGCATATACATGTCTATTAATTTTTGAAATTTCTGAATTTCTCTGGCTGTGTACAGTTAGGATTCTCATGACAGTCAAGTATTCCCAGTTATATTGACACCCCCCTTTATTCCTTCCTCCACTCCCTGCCTTCACCCCCACATTCATAGTTATAGCTCCCTTAGCTTGCATGAAATTTTCAAATATGGTAAACTTATTACTTAAACTTAGCTAACTTTCATCTTGAAAAAAACCACAAGAATAACTACTTCATTTTTTAAATATGCTGAGTGTTTGAGTCTTTGTTATGAATATATATGTATTCCCAGGCTGGAAGAATGGAACATATTTGGCAGTGCTCTTAAAATCTAAACATTGATAATTGGGGGTGTGTGTATGTGTGTGAGAAAAATTGGTATGCCATCTCTGTGTTTTATTTTCAATCAATTTTTATGGAGTTTTTCCACATGGCTTTCATTGCTCTGACACTTAATTGTGTATGTGGATGCTGGGATTTGAACCCATGTACTTGTGCATGCCAGGAAAGCGCCATAACTGCTGAGCCAACGTTCCAGCCCATTACTGTGTTTCTTAATCCTACCATCCTCCTTAGTATTATTTTTTTAAGAGAAGGGGAATGTGAGAGAGAGATAGAGAAAGAGAGAATTTTTATTTAGTTTTTCATGTGACTTTCGTTGCTCCAACACTCAGTTGTGTACGTGGTGCTGGGGTTTGAACTCGCATCCTTGTGCACACCAGGCAAGCACTGTAACCACTGAGGCACCACTCCAGCCCCAACCTTCTTAGTTTTAATGCACAGAAATACATAAGCACATTTTATGCCATCAGGAGCTTCAGGCAGCCCACCAGATATCATTGCATCTGGCAAATGAAAATGGAAAACCAGTCAAAATGGGCCTACGAGGGCAAGTTATTGAATGTTTCTTGTGTTTTAAATATATGGTGGAAACATAAAATTTTCTCCAGTGAAAATAGAAGAAGATGCCGTGGAATGGAATAAGGCAAAACCACAGCAAATATGAGGAGAGATGAATAGGATTCAGGGGGGAAAAAAGCCATTCAGGAAAAGCCAAAAGAGAAGAGAAAGGGAAACCTCGTGCAAAATGGAAGGCAAATGAGTTTGATGGCTTTAATTAGATGTAAAGGAAACAGTGGGAGGAAAAGGAAAACTTCAATAGTGTGAGCCTGAGACTGTCTCAGAAGGTGTCAGAACTTAATCCTATCAACATCTCATTTGCATAGCCATAGTAAAAAATAACAATGGTATTTTTGTGACCAAAAATATATGCAAAGCAGTCATTGTGATAGTTCAGTAGCTATTTTTGAAATGGAAATTTCCTTACAATTTGAAACAGCTCCTTTTTCAAAACACCAAGAGGCGTCAGCATCTACTTTGGACTACAGAATGTTTTTTCAATGTCATGCACTGGATTTCACCAGACTATTCCCTTCAGGGGCAAAATTTACCCCTGCCTGTATAAAACTAATGGATTTTTCTATGTATACTGGAGATTGTTACAAACATCTGAAATGACTAATTGAAAAAAAAATTGCATCAGTATAACAAAATGATCAAGCTGTCATTTGCTTCTTGCAATGGGGAAAAATCATTGCTGGCTCTAGGCAGGTGGGGAGATTCAAAATTAGATCTCAAGTGGAAAAGTGAAATAATTCTACCCAGTACCATTCAAAGAAGTTTCTCATTGTTTGTAAGTGGTGACTCCTTCATCAATGGCTGTATAAACTCATATTTCTCCCACTGATTGTGTGCTTCTATTCAGCACTAACATTTTAATAAGAAAAAAATGTTAAATATCAAAGTAATAGATGAGCATTCCTCTAAAAGCCAATTTCATTAAATACCATCGGTATTAATCTTTCTAAATCTTAATTACAGCCTTTTGACATATTACCCCCCATTTGACCTTTTCTGCTCAATTCCAGTAAAGAACCGTAGGACAGACAGGGAGACCAGCCCCTGTCAACCTACAGGAATGTATCATTTTAGGTACTGAGCAAATGGGCATAGTGACCCGAATTGTATGTCATTCAGGATTCAAAAGGCCCACATTTTTCTAAGCAATCAACCACTTTCTGACTTCCTCTTTTGGGGATTAAGACATTGCAAAAGAGAGGCCCAGAAGTCTAAGCAGATAAAGTTCTAAAAACTAAAACCTGAAGAAAAAAAATATATATATATTGCTAAAGAATAAAGCTTCCTGAACTAGATATGTGTCACAAAATTTAAAAACAATTAGTCATGGCAGCCTATAATCAGACAACCTGAAGTTCAGGTGAAAATCATAGGGACTGGCAGTTCTCAGATTAAAAAAGTAATGATTCTGCTATTCAGCCACATTTGCACCACTCAATAACTCAAAAGCATCCTTATTTTGTTAGATTCACTGAATAGGCACATGTAAAATTGTTGAGGAACGGGGGCTTAAGAAATGTGCACCTAGAAATACACACAGGCTCTCTATTACCTGGCACCGAAAATTTGATCTGCTATTGCTTTAGTGCAGTGAATTCTTCCCATGACTTTTCCCAATTTTCTTGATATTTCTCTTTTATATTGCATATACTTCTACTTCATTGTAGCCTATTTATCTTTCTTTCTTACATCTTTTAGTTTTCCCCACACTTTTATTCTGCTTTTCGTTTATGTTTTTTTTTATTTTTTTCTCCCATTACATCATCTTGATGTCCTTTGTCTTATTGATATGTCTTATCTTTCCTTTTTCTTTCCCACCATAAAACTGATTGGGAAGTAGAAGACACAGATAGAGAAGGGTCAATAGTCAAAGACATAATGAATTTTGAAATTATCCTGTATGATATCTCTCTGAAGATAAAGCTTTAAGATTTATATATCTGGTGACTCACATGGAATAATAAGTTACCACTGATGTGAAGATGATCATGGTTTCATAACTTCAGAGCACATCAGTGAAAACAAGGGCAAAAACAACCAACAGTGCACAGAATTTAGAGCACCTGGGTCAACGGTTACGGACATACAAAGCGGAACCACTGGGGTATTTGAACGATGCTTGCAATAGTGCCTTTTGAATAAAAGCGTGAGTCACATTTTTCTTGTTTTCATATGGGAAAGAGGAAAAGATGATTTCCCAAGCAAGTGAGTAAAAATCCATAGTCTCTGGAATTTGGAACTTAGTTTCTTCTGCCAGTCTGCCAGGTAGGGAAGGGTTTCCTTCACTTCTCAGCAACAGATCAATCTTTAATTTGGAACCACTGTAGTCTTAGAAATTGACTAGGTCAGAAAGAAATGTAGGGTGAGCCACAGGTACCTCACTGTCTGCTCTCTGTACCTGAAAAACCTCAGTGTTAAAACACATCCCCCTCTCGTGGTGGTCTTCTCCATGTAGAAATCCGACCATTGCAGAATCATTTGTTCTGCTGCTTTTAACTTCCCATTTTATCTTTTATGTTTCCTAGGGATTTAATCCTGGGGTACTTAAACACTGAGCCGTACCTCCAGCCCTTTTTATTGTTTATTTTGAGACAGGGTCTTTCTAAGTAATTCAGGGCCTAAGTTGCTAAGGCTGGCTTTGAAATTGTGATCCTCTTGCC
Organism: Aplodontia rufa; assembly: GCA_004027875.1. Lineage (NCBI taxonomy): Eukaryota > Metazoa > Chordata > Mammalia > Rodentia > Aplodontiidae > Aplodontia > Aplodontia rufa. The sequence goes on from PVKS010001505.1 coordinate 124,719, forward strand.
CTAGCCTCCTGATCTGCTGAGATTACAGGCATGTGCCACCTTGCCTGGCCTTTTTTTTTAAAGAAGATACTTTGCAGAGAATAAATTAAGTATCATAAATGTTAGTATAAAATTTTAGTATGACTACTACATCAAAGAGCTGTTGTTTATTGAGGCTAATTTTGTGCTAGACGTACATAGTGCTAAAACATTACAAATATAATCTCATTTAATTTCACAATAACTCTAAGGAAGGGAAGAATTTTCAATTAACTTTTATACCATCTACATGGTAGGGCTTATACAGTATATATTAATTTCCACGCAACAGTTACTTAGAGGCAGAGCCAGAATCTGAGCCCAGGACTGTAGAGCCCCACAGTCCATGTGGCACACTAATCCTAGCACTTTCCTGACTTTACTGATATTTAGGTTGATTTCCTCTTGGCTTGGAGACCTTGTCACCATGAAACATTTATTTGGGGTTCACTGAACTGCTGAGCTGGTTGGCACATATCGCTGACATTTAGGGAATTTTGTAGGGAGGTCATTTCCAAGGGGATTGTTTTCAGAGGAGAGGAATATTGAAGAAGCAAGCAGAACCTGAAAATAAATTTCAGGAAATTCCCTTAGATCAGTGGGGATGAAAGGCACAGGAGGCAATTTTCCATGTGCATGTGCAGTCCAGATTCTTCCTGTTAGGTCTGACATGGTGTGCTATTTCCATAATGCACATTAATAAGGCAATTTTCTTGGAAAAGTAAATGTGGCTGCATGCATGGCTTATTCGACTCCATTTCCATGGGAATTCAGTGGTTTGGTGCACTAGGAAGAAAGATGGAACCTTTCTAAGGAAAAGCTCTTAACTCAAAGTTTCACTGCTGACCTTTAGCATATACTTTTATAAGTTCATTTAAAGCCACCGTGTGGAGAAAACAACCTTCCTGCTCTTCAATTCTCCAGGGTTTATGTCCTCATGTTGCGCCCGTCATGTTGCATTAGGCACTGTAAGGAAGGGGAACTTAGGTGACTCCTCATAATCAGTTACAAAGAACAAATGACAGGGACATTGCAAAGGATCTGGCATCCTGAAATCACAGAGAAATGACTCCCGCAGAAATACCACCCCCCTTACCTTGATATACTGAGGCCAATCAGCTCTGATTTCATTCTAAGCATTTTATCTGCAAGATTCTTTACTGAACACAGAGAGTACATAAAGATGAACTCAACACAATCCTTGCTCTCTGAAGACTAATAATCATATGGAGAGGAAAGTCACACAGTTATCATGTAATGCTTCAAAGCATGGGTTTGGACTGTGAACGAGCTAGGGCAGTGTCCATTCAGATGCTGTAAGATATGAATCAAGGTTTTATTCTTTTTTGGTTTCAGCTTATCTGAATGACAGCAATAACAATGTAACTTGCTTGCAGGCTGTTTTGACCATCGCAGAGTACAAACTCTAATTCCTAATAATCACTCTGTAAACTTGCACTAATGGTTTTAGAAATAACATCAGTAATAATATCAGAGGAGGGTTTATGCTAACTAGGGTAAATGAAGGCATTTAAAGAGCTGTGCATGGAGAGAAGAGCACTCAGTTACATTGGTGACGTCTTTGTGGATTAGAAGGTTGCACTTCAAGTAGATCTAAAGGAGCAGGTGAGTTGGAATAAAAATAAATAATAAGGATTATGAAAATGTAAGGAGGGTGGTAACAAAGTCATAGAAACAAAGGATTTATCTGCAGAAGAATAAACTGTAAGTTGGAGCAGGGCATGGGGATACGAAAAAAGGCTACAAACTTAGTTAATGACCAGAGGTGGAAGAATATCTATCAGACCATAAATACTACGTTCTTTTCCTAAAGTAGCTGGTGTTTGTGAAGAAATGTTTTTGCAATGTTTTACAAATAGATGATGAGGTCAACTGAGGAAAGGCAGGATTTAACAAAATTAACACATGCTTTAATTACGGGATTCTTCATAGCGTTTGAAAAGTCATGTGTATGGAACTGGGGCTGAGTTATTCATGGACTTGTTTTAATATTTTATCATAGTGTGTCCATGTATGGAAAACAATATTCTTCCATAAACAATGGGAAAGTGTTAAGTACATTGAGAACATCAGCAAACCACTTGGTTTCATGTTTAGCAAGCTCATTGAGAAATATGCAACTTGTTAGTGTGCAGAAGGAAATGATTGGGATTATTTTTCCCTAAGTTGTTAATTTTATCCCTGAACTATCAAGTCCCCCCTTCTGGCTTCTTATCTGGGGCACATTCTGGAAACTTCTGGGTAAATTTTGCTGTTACTACTTTGGGTTGTTCAGTTTAATCTCTAATCCTAATCAAAGTTTGGTATTCCCTCCTTTTTACTGAGGGTTCAATTGCTTTCAGAGTTTTAGGGTGGGGAGAAGAAAAGCTAAGTATTTCCTTTATACCTGAGACTGAAACTTCATCATTTGTTTGGACAGTTTTCACCATCTGTACTTGTGTGTGGCTGGCATTCCTAACCCACTCTCACAAGTATTTGTATGGGGATTCTTCAAGAGCACCAGGGAGATCCCTATTTGACCAGGAATCTTCAGCTCTGAGTCATCTCTTCCACCAGGAGAGTTGCTGTGGCCCTCCAGGATGGGTTACTTCCCCTGAGCCTATCTGACCAATTGGACATTCACAATCTTGCTAAGATAGCAGGCAGGTTGTTCAACAGCTGTTCACCTGAAAGAGCTTACCCAATTTCCCTGCTCCACTTAGAGTGCCTTGGATACAGACCAGCAGGCAAATTGCCTAAACAGGGACCCAGCCAAGGACCAAAGGGATGCTGGCTTCTCCTTCTCATTGGCACCTCCAATCTTTCAGAGTAATTCAACTGATTTACCATTCCCTTCCCTCAAAAAAAAAATCTACTTGGATGTTCAGGGAAGAAATTCCCTACAGAGAAGAGAAAATAAATCTTGCCAACAGTCCTGTATTCCACCAAGGCATATGGTCCAGGTGCTGTACCCTCTGTTTGGTTCACTTTCTAAACTTACTAAGGGTAAGAAAGGGGCTGAGGAAGGAGGGGTCCATTGACAGAAAGACCAATTTTGCTTGATTAACCCTGAATTTTTCTGGCTTTACAATTTTGGAGTCTCCTCTGCAGCTGTTTTTAGATGAGATAGGGTGCATTCAGGGTGGGTGGTATGGCCATAGTCCTTTGCAGTTCTTTTAAATGCATAAATGCATGGTGCTTTGGTTCCCATTCAGATTCTCTCCTGAGCCACAACTCCTGAATCATTAAAACAGTCCTAGTCAGCATTCAGCTACAAATGCTGTAATCCTAAATTTGATATAATGCATGTGCACAAACATATATATATATATATGTGTGTGTGTGTGTGTGTGTGTGTGTGTGTGTGAAGACGTGTGTCTTCATGGAAAAGTGCAGAGTGAACCATGATTGATGTACAGTGTAAGAAACAATCTTCTGCTGGTATGAGCCATTCAGGACTTTGAGTTCACATCTTACTGAGCATAACTCAGCCCATCATAACCCATGCAGATGTTGAAGGCTTTAGAAGAAAAATAGAGAAGACAGTCAAGGAGAGCTAGAGTGGGGGAGGGAAATTTTTAGTAGAGAAATCAGAGATGTTCTCACTGAGGTGCCATTTAATCCAAGACCCAAAGAATGGAAAGGAAGAAGCATGTTTACATGGTAGATGGTGGTAATTTGCATTTTTTCCAGTCTCCCATTTTTCCATCATGAGACTCAGCTGAGCTCTTGACCTCAGTTGCCATGAGATACCTTAGTGGCCTTCCAACAATTTCCCTTTGTTTGCTTAATTTAATTTGAATGAATTTTATTTCTAGCACCATAGCCTGGCCTGGCTTTTTCTATACTGCACATGAAGAACAGCAACCAAGATTAAGGAACGTGGCTTTATGGCTATTCTAGTATCTGCCGTAATGCTATCATCTTATGTATGTATGCATATAATGTGTATCTTTCATGAGTCACTAAGAAAGCATGCTAGGGCTAATCCTGAAACATAAGTCTTCTGCTTTCTGTGATTCACAATCCTCTAAAAGTGAAAACTTATTTTTTTATAAAAGTAAATTTCAAATGAGAGAAGCACCATCTTTAACTGCAGGGAAGTAACATGGCGAACGAAGATACAGATATTTTGTCTTAATGTGAAATGACCGTTAAAAGCCAAGGGTCTCTTTTCATAATGTATTACTCATTGATGGGCAGCTGTGTGGAAGCAAAGCTTGTTTAATGTGAGCAGAGAGAGTGAGAGGCACTCTGCAGACACTCAATCAATAATTGTGGAATGAATGCTGAAAGGCTATTTTTCTGCTCCTACTGGTAGACAAGTGTGCTTGTTTTTATTTTGTTTCCTGTTTATATGCTAGTTGTTTTTCCTGCCCAACATCCATTTCCCCACTTTAAGATGAATATACACATTTTCTAAGGTCACTGTCCCAGAGCCTCTGCAGGTGGGAGTGGGGGTGGTGACCATGATGGCTCTAATCTACCAGGTCAGGAGACAATGACAGGACTGGAGACCAGGCACACTGTATTTCTTGGACACGTGGATTCTCAATGAAGTAAAAGAAAAGAGGGTGAATTGTTGGGACTGAATCCTTTCTACACTCTTGCTCTGTTTGATCTGCATTAACAATCCATTAAATCCTGTTTGCTAGATTCATCAGAGTCCTTCTGGTTCCTGTCTTTTCCAGGGTTCCGTTGGTTGGTACTTTCCAGCTCCTCTTTCATTCCAGCCCAGAATTAACAACTAGAGAAAACAAAACTAAACACCTAAATAGAACAAAAATCAATCCAAACAAAAGCCCTTATTTTTAACTTTTGATCTCAATTTTCCGGAAGTAAGAAAAGCTTAACAGACACACATGGGAAGAAAGTTCTGAAATATCTTGCAGATGGCAGTGACGACACCCACTTTAGTCAGAGTCCTGCGATCCCTTCTATCACCTGGCATCCCCTCAGCCTGTTACTCTCATCCCTCCAGAGACTGCAGAGCTGGCCACGCCAGAGAGATCTGGGGTTTGCTGCCCTTTCCTAAGAAGCCTCTCCAGCATTAACTTCTCTGTGCCCACATCACATCTTCCATGCAGTCATCACCTATAAACTAACCAAAAGAAAATTCTGGTACTTAACATGTTGACATACTGCATGGTTCTCTTTATAGGAGGGGTACAGAGCCCTATGTGGAAGCTGCTATACCCTGATCCTAAGACCCAGGACCAGCCTAGAGATACTTGCCTAGGCAATGCTTTATAACAGACAAATCTCTGCCTATCTGCTGTTCTGTTTCCTAACCACGAGAATGAGATATGAAGACTGTTCGCAAAAATGAAGGACAAGTGGTTGTATTTAAAATATTCCCTGCTTTTGTAATCTCTATTTTCTGTCCATATAATAGAAAGAGGCAACAGGGGGCTTTAAGTTCCATTAGGAGATAAACATGTTCATTTATAACTTCCACAAGTACCATGACAGGCAAGTTCCTGGGAACTTAGTCCAATTCCAGCACTCCTGTCACACACATTAGCAGCCTACAATCAGAGCAGTGTATGATGTAAGCAGCATTAAAATCTCCTAGTTCAAAATTTCATGTATGAATAGAATTAGAGCCTGTCTATTAAATGATCAGTATATATAAATCTTCTCTCTTTGCATATCCACAAAGATGGGGTCATTCATCCTGCTCATTTCACCTTTATATGAACCCATTTCTCTAGTGTTCAAATTTAAACTGTAAGCCATTCCTTTAATTTATTTTTTTTTAATGATATGAGATCTGTTTTCTAAGGAAATACATTACTCTCTGTTAAGTATTTGCATGGGTGTGAGTTTGGCTCATGTCTTAAACCAGACTCACACAAAATCTACCAAATTCACTTGAAAGCTTAAATACTAAGTTGCTAATAGCCCAAATAAACTAATTAGGAATTGCAATTTAATTACACATTAATTACACACCATTTTCTTTTTAATTAGTGTCACTTAAGGTGAACTGTGACTACAAATTTGTTTCTATTGATTGTGATGGTAATAAAGCCCAACTTAGAGTAATATTTTTTTCTGTTTTCTTTTTTTAACATTGCTCAATGGATTAGCATAGTTTTACATTTCTTGTCTCTTTTCCTGGGATATTGTACCAAGTGGATTAGAACTTCAAATGATACAAAGATACAAAAGCACTTTATTGAAAACAGCCAAGACATGGGTAATTATCACCCTGGCTTTTCAATGATTTTTTTTTCATGTTTAGGTAGAGCTTTGAGCAATAAGCTTCTTTTTAAGAGAATAAAAAATATTTTCAGTGGATTTGTAATGCTCTTCAATGTCTCATCTATTGGTTTTCTTTGGATGTTTAAAACCTCAGTATGACTTAAATTTTATGAAATGAGGGTCACTGACATAGAAAAAAGTACAACAAATATATATACTGAATATCCTGTGGACTGAAACACGTAATTGTCTAATGAAAAGGTTATCCACTGTGCTAAGTCCATCACTGGCAGAAAATTTCTATTACTTCTAAGAGAACAGATTTGGCCATATCTTCAAAGAGCTCAAATCTTATGTTGACTGGAATTTATCCATGGACATTACTGTGTTCTATTACCAGCTTATGATATCTAATTTATAAAGTAAATTTACATGCAAAGCTTCCTGTATTCTCTGTACTACTTAAATTCATTGCAATACATTGTATTTTCCTTGTGAAATCACTTCCTGACTCCTAGTTATTCAACACATAACTTTTTAAACAAAAGAAACTAATTTAAATGGTTTTTCCAATAAACCAATTTTCATTCAGCAACTGAGTCTATAAAACATTAAAAAGAAGACTATTCTAATAGAATAGATTCATAGACTCTGAAAAATCATTATTTTAAAACCACTATCAACATATTATAATATTTTCTGGTCTGGCTAATAACTATCACCAAACCTATCCAAAAGGGAACTTAGAGAAACAAAGGAAAATGATATAACACATATATTTTTTAATTTTTTTTGAAAGGGAGAGAGACAGAGAGAGAGAAAGAGAGAGTGAAAAAATTGACTTTATTTCTTTATTTTGTCTGCCCTTTGTTTCTCTGAAGCTAAGCTGTGTGTGTGGTGCTAGGATTTGAACTGGGGTCCTTGCACATGCCAGGTGAGTGCTCCAACCACTGAGCCACTGCTCCAGCCCCTGATACAATAATTTAAAGAGGAAGAATGACCATGGATGTAGCAGCATGTAGAAGAAAGTCTCATTCTGAGCTCTGGTGCTGACTTAGAGGAGTGGTTTTATGTCTAGCAGGAAGATTATACATATCACCTCTCACCCCCCTCACCCTACCATGGCTGGCACAATGCCCTGTTCCAACTCATTCTTCCTGTCAGTGGCCTTTCTGATCAAGATCAAATGCTTTGTTGTTTTACTTGCACAGGTGTAAGCCTGAAAAAAATCATCCTCAACTCATACTTCAACAAAGACACTACTAGTTACCATCCAAAAGCCACCTACTTTTAAGAAAGATTTGATTAAATCAAATTTAATAATAAAATCATAATGAGGATCATTTTCAGAAAACCCATAAACTAATTTTCTTCAAGTTATAGTTCCTATACTACAAATTGATGATGTTCTTGTTAGCAACACAGGATGAAAAGAAGGACAAAGGACACGGTTACTCGGTGGCCAGTTTGAGCAAGTACAGTTATGCAAAACATACAAAGTGTTTTAGCCCTGTTACCATGAATTGCAGATTATGCCAAGTACAATGAATTCTACTCTCCTATACCACCAATAAAACTGAGGAAGTCAAATCAAGCCATTCCAATGACTTTATGACGTAGGTATATTTACTGACAAGCCTCATTTAGCCTAAGGTACTGTCCCAAACTTGATAAAAAAAAAAAAATCCTACCTCCTGGTGGAAGTTTCAATTTCTCTTTCCTAAATAAGGTTTCAGATGTTAAGTACAATGTATAATCTGTTTTACAGATCTTTCCTGCAGTCAAAATCCAATAAACATATTTTGATTTTAAAATAGAAAACTATATTTTGCAACAGGAAGATTTTAAACCCATGTCTTTCAATTTTTTTAAAGTACTGCATTAATTAAAAATTATCTAATTGGGAACAATATTTCTGAAATTTCTTATTTAGGACCAAAATCGTTATTAGAATTTGAGATACTATTTGGTGGCCTAAAATTCATTATAAACTCAAAACAAAGTTCAAACATAAATGCTATTGCTAAATAAAGTTCTCAGGTATACTAAGTTTTCATTTTGGAAATTACTTTTAGAAATCATGCTTAAGAACAAGGTTTACAAGCAATTCTGTTTTTAAAAAATGTAAGTCGAACTTGTACTGATTTATTTGGTGAGTTCAGAAAAGCAAGGATGGAGAAAGTTAACAGTTGGAAAGTTTGCTTTTAAGTTTTTTTACAGTAGAACAAAAAAAGTATTAAGTTCTGAACCCTAAATATACAATAGCCACAGGAAGCATTTGATCTTATTATTTTTGCTTCTTTTGTTTAATGATTTGGCATCTGAAATGAGTCAGGGATGCCAGTTTGGTTACTTTCTGAACAATGATTGTAATGTACCTGAAGATCAGGAAAACAGCTGTGTACCTTTCAGATGATTTGATATGCCTGGTGTAGACCTTTTCAAAATGAAACGGATATGAAACTGAGTAGAAGTGAAATTAATTAGGAACTTCACTCCGATGGATGGAGAGACACGCATGATGCTTTCTGAATCCTGAAAGGTATCCTTTCATGGACTACATGTTGGCAAGAGATGATTGGGGTCATTTTAGAAACTACAGCTCTCTAAGGGCCCATGATTAAAATCTTTTCAAATAGTGCCTTTGTTTAGAAACACTGAGTATTCTGTAGTCACGAAGTAATGAAGGCTAAATACACTTGTAACTTGGTACAAAGTTTGGAAACAAGTAATTCTTTGCTTTTATATTGTACAAGAAAACATCTTTTACTGGTGTTGAGTAACATTGAATTAACAAGATAGAGAGAGTTGTCAGTAGTCACAGCGCAAGGAAACACATCAGGAATTTATTAGATTTGGATTTATCAGTGCATAGAAATTCATGATGTTTAACTTAAAGGCAAAAAGAGCAGAACACTTTGAATAATAGCTTGAAGTGGATGATTAGCTAAGGGGATGCAACATTTAATAGCCAAAATAAATTACTATAATTATTTTATTACCTATGCTAACTGATTCCATTGTTTTTATTGAAATAACAGCTCCCTGAGGAAGGGAATGGTGCTTCAATGAATCTCTGCTGTAGACTTGTGTGTTTTCCTGCAGCAATCAAAAACAATGAAAAATAGCCTTCATTGATAATACTTTTAATGTCTGCATTCTGGCACTTGGAAAAAAGATCCCATCCAAGTACAAACACCTGGAAATACCTGGAAGTTTCTGGAAAGCAGGGAGAGTCGATTAAATGCATGGCTATTTTCAGCTCTTTGGCCACCCTATTTGCCCCTTTTATTAGTTCAGGTCTTCACGATGTAAGTCTTTCTCTCTCCTCTCCCAAATGCATTCTCTAAGGAAGACCTTTTCGGGATTTTAATATACCCACTTTCCAGCAAAAATATACACATGTATTTGAATGCTTATGCAAAAGTTTTTCAGTGTTGCAGGAAGGAGGTAGATTTTGTCAGTCCCAGAGGTTATGTGAAGCAGTGAATACAACTACTATACATTCCTAGAAAGTATGTTTTACTTAAAATTTGAAGTTTATTTTGAAAGAAAAGTTTTTTTTAAATGGGTGCATTATGAAATACACAGACATTTCCACAAGAAAAAGGGGACTTCATAATACATTATGAACTTGGAGCAGATCATCCTACTCCCTCTCTTCTCCTCTGAGCTCCTAATTCTATCTTCCTATCCATTCTCCTCCGCATTTAAAGACTTTTCATGAGAGAAAATGATAAATCCTCCTCACCTACTTTTTCCATTTCTTCCACTGTCCTTCATTTTCAGATGAGGAAATAACAGATCACCTACTATTATGGGATCCAAGTCCACAGAAATAAAGCATAAGATCACAGTGGAGATTTAATTAATATAGGAGAATTGGAAGGATATTATAGAGCAAGACTTCCAATTCAAGTTTGAAAGTTTTTGCCCTCTTTCCTTTAACGGAAGGCAAGTCATTGTGCACATTTTTCAACTTAAACATGACATATTTAAATATGGACATTTGCTTTGATTTGGTTTAGAAAAATATTCTGAGATTTAGATATTTAGAATAGGTTTTTCCAAACATTTCCAAAGTCTAGTAGCTCAGCATTTACTTACTTACTCATATATTCATTTATCAGATAAATATTTACTGAGCCCCTTTCCAATGTGGACACCATGGCAGGTGTGAGAGATGGAAAGCTTATATGGTGGTTGTGTGCAAGAACCTGGAGTCCAACGCTGAACAAAGAAACAACCAGCAACGCAATTACTATATATTGCTTTTATGAAAGCCATATAAAAGTCAGGGATGGCAGCCATATACAAATAATTCAAGTAACTGTGCAGTGGAAAAAGTGTGTGAGCACAGAGTGAAAAAAAGAACCGAGGATGAAGGAAGAAATCCACAAATGTATCCTTCTGTTCCTTAAAGAATTGGAAATTGATGAAATTAAGGACATACATTTTTATATTGAAGTAAGTGATGAGTGCAAGAGTGAGATACTTAGACTACTCTAAATGCATTTGGCAGCTGTCTCTATAGGTTCTTTGAAGAAAAGTAGGACGCATTGCTTACACAAAGACCCGACTCAATAAGGCTCCCCACCTAGTAGCCCAATGATCTACCACACACCCAACATGCATTGCATCAAGCAAAAATATCATGAGGCAGGTCTTTGTTGGAGATGTTAACTGCAGCACCAATGTATTATGTAATGAAATAGTGCCACAGTAGTCATTATATTAACCCCAAGGCATCGAGCTATGTGCGCACAAGGGACATAGGGCGAAGTATAGTCTTGGAAAACACTTGATATTTTCTAATGGCATTGCTTAATACGAAATAATCTCCTACTGTCATTCCATTTTCTCTTAATTCTCGCATGCACACACAAACACATTCAAACAAAATGACCATCTCACCAATATAGACTCTTACCTCTCTACTTAAAGAATGTTCCTGTTAACTCTTTCGTACTCTGTTTCCAGCACACCAATATATCCATCTATTATTTATTTGTTTTTATGACTAAAACACTCAATTTAACCTTCATATTCACATGACATTCTTGTGCCCAAATCCTAATCTGTTCTTTGTGAAGCAATGATTACGTAAATGGATGGATGAGCTAATGAAAAGAATATATGTAGGAGAGGTACTAGCCCAAGTATTCCAATAACACAAGTGTTTGGGAGGTTTAAAATATTGGAACTGGGAGTGGCTTCTGTTCTCCACACTAAAACTGTCAGTTTGTAAATCTGAACTATTTTACTTAATATTGTTTTCCTAAGATCCTTTTTGAAACTTCTGTGTTTACTTATTTTCAGGAACTCTTTTGAAGTATTTTTTAATATCGTCATGGGATATTTTGACTCCTCTTCTTCTTCAGAATATATAGTGTCTTTGTGATTGCCCTGTCCATCGGATTGGAACAATACTCAAATAAATACTCAAGGTACTGAAAAATACAGTATTGTGAAGGATAAAAATGTCAAGAGTGAAGCCCAGAGAGGTGTGCTGAATTCTCACATTTTGCCTCATAAGGCTATTTCTCCACACTTTCTCAAAAAAAGCAGATGTTGATGAACTTGGAAGGAGACAAAACTAGAAAGAGTCTCTGAAATTAGATAAGGATTATTTTTTCTTTCTCATAATTCCTTTTTACAGTTTGAGACTAGTTTTTTCTAATGGTCACTTCACTTAATCGGCTAAATATTTATGACTTCAAAATCTCAAAATATCAAGTGCCAAAATGAAAGTGTTGCGGCTGGAGTGGTAGCAGTACCACATTTGCCTGGCCTCTGTGTGGACCCAGGTTCAAACCCCAGCACCACATACACAACCAAGTGTTGGAACAATGAATACCAGATGAAAAAACAAATGAAGCTGATTCCCTCTTTTTCTCTCTCACTCTCCCTCTCTCTCTCTTTAAAAAAATTAACTTTAGCACATAGTATCCAGATGTAAGTTAAGATTTCTGTAAAACAAATATTCCATTAAACAAGAACATCATGCTAATTTGGGATTTTAAGTAGAAAAAAATTATACACATATAAAGTCAAGTACAAAGGTATCTTGTGGGAATTGTACTTCCCTTTTCCCCTTAATAGAAGGGATTGACATTGAATGAATTTCATGTTTCATAGTTAGAATTTATAATTGAAGTATGATGCATGTATATAATATTGTAGTTTCCCAATGTATGAGATTTTGCTTTCTGCGGTTTCAGGTTTGCAAGGTCAATTGGGTTCTAAATGTATTAGATGAAAAATTCCAGAAATAAGCAAGAAGATATAATTAATGCAGCATTCTGAGTAGCATTAATAAATCTTGCACTGTGCCAAGTTGTTCCTTCCCTTCCTACTCTGGATTTGACGTATTCCTTTGTATAACATATCCATGATGTATATGCTACCCTCCCATCAGTCACTTAGTACACTGTCAATGATCAGATCTACTTTCCTGCTATCTCATTTCAAGTAATTCTTAGTTTGATTAATAATGGCTCTAAAATGCAAAAGTAATGATGCTGGTAATTTTGTTACTGTATATGGATATAAATGTTCAATTTTATTCTTAGTTCACATTAATCTCTTACTGTATCTGATATACAAATGAAATTTGATCATAGGTATATATAGGATAAAACAATACTTCCTGTATAGGGTTTAGCACTATCTACATTTCCAGTCCTGTAGTCATTGAATGTATGCCCCTCAGATGTATTTACAAAATACATGGTAGTAATTGCTACCATTTGTTAAGCATTAAACAAGGAGTATTTTACATGTAACATTTGTTTTAATTCCTAAGACAACACTATTTTATGGAAAAGATAATTGAGACTCAGAAACATTATACGACGTATAGAACAAGCAGCTAAAAAGATGCAAATGGGACTGAACCCCAATTCTAATTAATTACAAGATCTAGTCCCTTACCTGTATGGTTTTGCTCTCCCCTCAGGGGCTTTGGAAGAGACTGCAATACCATACCCTGAGCTCATTCTAATTCCAAGGAAGACAAGGATGAAGTGAATCAATAAATCATAATTGCTGACAATTAAGCGACTCATCCAAGGGGATCCTCATGAAGCATGAAAACCAGGCACTGATTGAAAGAAGAAAGCTCTTACTATATGTGTCTACCAGTAAAAGATGATTTCTGAGACAGATAGTAGTAATTCTGCCAAAGTCCTGAGATCAAATTCATAGACTACCAAAACAAGGTACCTTAAAATACTTTAAGGATTTTCTTCTATAAAAGAGAGAAGTGAGAGAGAAGTATAGAAAGGAGAGATAGAAAGTCCTATAAGAAACCCTGTAAGGCAAGAATTAATACCTACATTTTATATCACAAGAAGCTGAGGCACAGAAAGTGGTGAACCCAATAAGAATATATTATTCAGTAGAAGAATTAGAATTCACCAGCAGCTTTACCTACCTTCCAAATTTGTTTTTCATTTTGCATATTTTTTTTTGGTGTCTAGTTTCTCAGGTTCAAATACTCAATATGCCATCCTTAAATCAGTATTTTATTCATTAGTCTATATAGGTAAAATAGGAATGAGTAAATATTGAAATAATTTTTTTAAAGAGAGAGGGAGGGAGAAAGAGAGAGAATCAATTTTATTTAGTTTCTCATGTGGCTTTGGTTACTTCAACACTCTGTTGTGTACATGGTGCTGGGATTTGAACCTGCATCCTTGTGAATGCCAGGCAAGTGCCGTAACCACTGAGCCACCACTCCAGCCCCATAAGATATTTCTTGAAGGCAATAATTTTCCAGTTGAGAACTACAGATATTTTAGCTCAGATCTTTGTTTCCAGGATCACGCTAGGTATTATAGTATGTTTACTAACATACATGGCTTCTACCATCCGGATATAACCATGGCACTGTAGTACCAGTTTCAGGCAGCCACCAAAGTCTCTAGCATTGCCAAATGTCCTTGTGAGACTCCCCTCTCCTTTTCTGAGATCAACTGATCCATAGAAATACTAGGGACAAGTTCTGTCCTGCACAGGACGCCTGAATTGTAGTCAGCCTTCAGTCATTTGCAAAGTTATCTTCAGAAATTCTCAAAGTTATCTGAGATTTGAGGATTTTATTTATAATAACTGACCACTGCTTGACTTAATGTTATAACTAGAATGCCCCCAAATAAATGTGAGACTTGACATAAAATTATTTGGGCCATGAAGAAATATTATGCAATGTGAAGAAACATCATTATTACTTCCTTCCGGAAAGACATAAAGACGAAAAGATTATAAAACTCAGAGAACAGAAATCATTTTAAGGAATGTGCTTGTCTTCTGAAAATTATCAAATGTTATCGATGAAAGGGTGCTAAGACCTAACAACTGAGTAGGTTGCTCCCTAAAACCTCCATGCAAGAAAATGAATTAACTCAAATGGAGTTTTTAACCCTAAGAGTTGTAATCTCCATTCAATGAGAGGGAGAGTTCAGCCCACCTTCATACAGGGAGAATAATAAAGAAAGCCTTGATCTAGAATTTTTAAGCAATCATTGGTCTCAAATAGTTGATTTTTAATTTCAGATCTGTCAACAATCAGCATAGAGACCACAAGGAAGTTGCTTGGTCATTCTAAATACTGCTTTCTTCATCTGTTCCATGGAAGGCAACTTTAATTAATTAACTTGAAATCTAGTTGGATTCATTCAGTCAAGCAAATATATGTGAACTACATCAATAACACTCCCAAGTATGCAATCCAACACCTATGCAAGGCCTTGTACCAGAGCTATCTTTCAAAATGCAAAGCCAAAGACAATTCTGAAACAGTTGCCTGCAACAGCAAAGTACTTCCATTGTTTTCTCAAAACTTTAAAATTGGTCCAACACTTCAACATTTGGGAGTAGGCAAAGACTTTCTCAACAGGTCTCCAAAAGTGAAGGAAGTAAAGTCAAAAATCAGTGAATGGGATGCCATAAAGCTAAAAAGATGTTGTACTGCCAAGGAAACAATCAAAAGAGTCAAGAGGTTTCCTACGGAAATGGAGAGAATCATGGTCTATGATTCCTCAGACAAGGATCTCATATCCAGAATCTACAAAATCCCCAAAAATGTCAACTACAAAAACACCAACAGCCCAATTGATAAATGGGCCAAAGAGCTAAATAGAGACTTCTCACCAGAGGACATTGATCAAGCCAATGAATACATGAGAAAGTGCTCTAAATCTCTAGTAATCAGAGAAATGCAAATGAAAACCACATTAAGATATCACCTTACGCCAGTCAGAATGGCAAAGATGAAG